>PVIY010059629.1:0-11966 GCA_004026745.1 Myrmecophaga tridactyla | reverse complement strand
CTAGCTTCAAGTAAAATCTTACATGAGTCTAATTAAGTGCTTTTACTGCAGGATGGAGCTGTAATTAAAGCCTTACTGTATATGGCTTACTAACTTGCAGCTGCAAGCTGAATGTTTCAACATACCATCCTTTTGGCCCTAGTTTGACAAAATGTAGGGATCTTTTTCTTCTGCTGACTAAGAGGCATCAAAGAACATGCATATTTTAATTTGTATGTTAGCTGTTACAGACATAATTATTAGCAGTTACAGGGCATATATTTTTGTATTTTTTTCTATTTCTTTTTTTAAGGCAACTGAATGCTTTGCTTATTCTGAATAAATGTGACAATATAAATAATCTAAAACAAGAAGTGGAAATAGCAGGGAAGATGAAAGAAAATAGGAGAAATCCCCAAGCTCTGCAGAACATAAAGTTAGCCTTCTTAGAGGAAAAAAGTGGTCAGAGAACTATGCGAGCTTGAGAGGCCACCAGACAGTTATTTCCACCAAAATTTTTAAATTTACACTCTTGTAAGAAGCTGGTAGTATCTATCTTTTCCTGCATAAGTGCAGGAGTAGAAGTACATCTGTCATTTGAAACCCAAAATTTTATTGCTACCTAGTTATACTTCCAAGTGGTATAATCACTTGTTCATCTTTTCCAGTGGACACATTTGAATGTATGTGTGCATATGCACACATTTTTGTCAAAAGTAAGGGGGCAAAGCCAGTAAAGTGCTGTTCTATGATTTTGGGGGTAGTGGGTAGGTAGAATGGTTTGAGTGGGTTGGAACCTGAGTCCCCAGGGCTGAGTCCAAGCCCAACACACAGCAGGGCAGCCACTAGCTGTGCTACTCTGGACTATGCTCATTTCACTAAGTGCATCTGCCTGTAAAATTTCAAAGAAAGTCAACAGATGAGAGCACATAATAGTGCTATTAATCAAAGAAGTCTGGGATGCCTCTTTAAGATGAATACTGGAAATGAAAATTTTTGTCTTGGACTTCCCCATCCCAAGGGGTGTTTGCCAGAAAAACTGAGTCATTTCTAGGGAGGGTGAGTATTAGAGATGTGCTGGTAAACTGAGGGTGGCTGGAATAACTAGAAAGGAAGAACAAGGAATAATGACCTCTTGGAGTCCTGCGACCAAAAAGAATCTTTTTCTCCTTGTTAAATTCTGATCAAAGATCTGGATTCAGTTTTCCAGCTGAGAATGTCACTGGCTTTTATGTGAGTGTCAACACACTTGTTTTACAGTACTTGTGGAAATGTAGACATTGTCAAAAATGGGCTGTATATCAGGGTAGTGTCCTCTGTCTTATAATTAAGCACCTAATGGGTGATTCCTTTTAGAAATGAACTGATAGGGAGTGGGCAAGTTTCAGCATAAAGTTCTATATGCATGGACAATTCATCTGCCTTGCCTTATTTAATTTCTGCTCATTTTCAAATTCCAACAGTTAAATAGTGATGCTTTCTATAGGCTGAGATTAAAAAATGAATCAGTCAGAGAGAAATGAAGCAAAAAATCCAAACCATTAAAAAGAAGATGAAGGAAAGAAATAGATTTCCTAGATTACCTAAAGTTCAATAGGCCTTGGAAATGAAGGCTGGAAACATCAAGATTTCCCCCTCTCAACTGGGAACTTGGCCAAACCATCCCATGGGGAGTTGAAGGCTGGGATTATGAGTGAAAGTTGCATTCGCTGTCCCTGTCTGCCCTCTCTCTGCTCTGTTCTCTATTTTTAGACAAATTGGTCTTCACAGCATTCCGTACCAAAAAGATCAGCAGCAAGCAATTCAAGTCCTAAATCTGCCATTTCCCACACTAAGAAAAGAACAGTTTCCTTACCATCTTCTTGTAGATTAATAGCTTGTATGTAATCATGAAAAATATTATGGGGACAAGAACCCTATTGCTATCAGTTCTTTCTAATTATATTACATTTTATATTTTCAATGTACATTAAAGACCTTGCATATATTCAAAAATATTTTTTTCTGAGTAGCCAAAAACTTGCTAAAAATTATTATTCTAGGGCAGTAGTCAACTTTTTCTGTGAAGGGCCGTATAGTTTAGACTTTGTGGACATTGGGTCTCACAACTACTCAACTCTCCTCTTGTAGTGTGAAAGTAGCCATATCCACATGTAAACAAATAGGCATGGCTGTGTTTCAACAAAACTTTATTTATAAATACAGGTGGTGAGCTGGATTTGGCAACTTCTGCTTTAGGGATATGACCAGTAAGTTATCACGAGTGGCTGGTGCCAGCATTCAACAAATTTACACAGTATATATTTTGTTTTTTGCATAGGCAGGCACTGGGAATCGAACCTGGGTCTCTGGCATGGCAGGTGAGAACTCTGCCACTGAGCCACCGTGGCCCACCCAATATATAGTTTTGATCCACTTTTATGAGGGTAAACTGTGGGCAAAGAGGAATTTTACTCATGATTTATAGATAAGCATCCCTTATTTTCCAAGCCAAAATTTGGAATACATGATCTGGCAATAGGGTATCAGACCCTACAAAAAAAAGAATTCACATCTCCTGAGAAAGTGACTATCCAAAAAACCTATGAAGTGGGGAAACCATATTTTTATGGAGTAACTTATAATTCTTACAAATAAAAGTACTCAGAGTTAAAGCATCCTGGGTACTCTGTGCCAGGCACCATTCAAAGTGTTTTGCAAGAATTAACTCATTTTATCCTAATAGTAACTTCGTGAATTAGGAGTTATTATCATCTCCATTTTATAGATGGGCCAACGGAGGACCAGATAAACAATCTGGTGAAGGTCATAAGGGGAGGGGGTTAGAGAGATGGAATTTGAACCCAGGCTTTCTTACTCCTGAATCTGTGCTGCTAGTCACTCTTTTCCAAAAAAGAAGAGGGAAAAAGAAGGCATGTCAGTGCTCAGCCCTGGGAACGCCACCTCATGTATATATGTGTGTGTGTGTGTATATGCTTGATCCACTCTTTACTGAGCAACAAATATTTAATGACTCCTTATCATGTGCTTGATACCACAACTAGGGCTTGATGCATACTATGTTCTTTAATCCTATGCACAACTCTGTACGGGAACAACTATCCATTTTTCAAAAAACAGAACTGTGTTTTAGGAAGGCTGTAAACTACCCAAGGACACACACACTGTATGTGGCGGTCACACCTCTGCTATTGTGTTGGGATCACCATCCATTTTTAGATAAGGGAGTCACTTCCTGAAGGGCCATTCGCAGGAGGGTCACTTTAGAGAGGAGGGGCAGGACCGTGGCCCAGGCTGGCAGGCACCCTCCGTCCAGCACAGAGGGCGAGGGAGGCCGTGGTCTTCCATTCTTCCCTCCACTGGCCTCTGCCGTAAAGAGAACTCACAGTGGCTGTCCGAGGCCCCTGTCTCCTAGGGGACTCTGAGAAAGTAGAGCCAGTCCTAAGCCCGTGGTCAGCAGGGTCCAGGTATGGATTCCAGCCTTGCCTCTCTGGGAATGAAAACTCTTTTAAGCCACTGCCTCAGGGAACAGTTGGCCATAGCTTGTTTATAAACCCTCCTTGGGCTGATGAGCTTTGGTAACACGCAAGACTCTGGGTCTCATTTCCTGTCGTGTGTACCGTACCTTTAGTCAGTTAAAGCACAGAATTCGAACTGCCTCTTTCTATACTCAGCAGGCAAGCAGCTCCACTCCTAATTGTCTTGTGCTTCTGTTATATTTCTGGTTTATGGATACACTTACCTTTCTCTCTGAAAGTGGTTTTATCATTTTAATATCCTTTATTTTATATTTTCTCTTGGCCATGTGGTAGTGCAGAAGGAACGTTGTAATGTGTATTTATAATGCCAAATTACTCGAATTTCCAAGACATTCATTTTTATTAATTCAACAATCCCCCAAATTCTGACATTGCTCAGCAGTGATAAAACTTATTTTGAAATCCCTTTGTTTTCACCAACAAAGAAAAAGCTGATCATGTCTTACTGACAGATTCTCTTATTTACCGTCTGGCTAATTAAAAGCGGATGGACCCAAATGATAAGTTTCAATTTATTCTTCTTTTGCAGAGAAGAAAAGGGTTGAGAAGCTGCAGCAATTCAGACACGTTGTTTATTACTATCTGGATTACAGCTCAAAACTTCTGCTGTTTTCTCTCTAATCTTAATTAGAGGGAAATCCGGTTACTATTTGTGAATTCATTTACTCAGCTTTTAAGGGATGAAGCTGAAGTCCCAAAGACAGGAGTCATAATATTGGAATTATTTTCTTAATCATCACTGAATAATGCTTTATCACATTCTTCCAAGTCTTTTACTTCCCAAAAGAAGTTCTATACATTTTAATTACCCACATTTGTTTTGGCCTAAAAGTTTCTGCACAAGAGTGGAAGAATATGAAGTAACACATTTTATATAACAGATGTATTCCTGAAAATCTATGTATATGTCAAATTTCAACAAATAAAATTGTATTTTCCCTTTGAATTATAATAAATTTCAAAGATGTGTTTCTAGATGAAGAAGAGCAAGCTAAGATCAAAAACCTAACGGCAGACCTAGAGTAACTACAAAAAGGAGCAACTCATCCCAAAGCAAGCAGAGGGAAAGAATTAAATGGATTAGAGCAGAAAGATATCAAATAGAGACTGGTCATGGTCAGGTTCATGTGTCAGCTTGGCCAGGTGGGTGGTACCTGTTTGTCTGGTTGGGCAAGTGCTGGCCTGTCTGTTGCAATGAGGACATTTCGTAGAATTAAATCATGATCATGTTGGCTGAATCCATAGCTGATTCCATTTATAATCAGCCAAGGGGAGTGTCTTCTTTAATGAGTGATGCTTAATCTAATCACTGGGAGCCTTTTAAGGAGGATTCAGAAGAGACAGCCTCTCTTCCTGCTTCAGCTGGAGAGCCTCTCCTATGGAGTTTGTCCAGACCCTCCATTGGAATCATCAGCTTCACAGCCTGCCCTATGGATTTTGGACTCTATTTCCCACAGTTACATGAGATGCTTTTATAAAATTTATATTTATAAATATTTCCTGTTGATTCTGTTTCTCTAGAGAACCCTAATACAACTTGGTTCCAGGAGTGGTTCTTAAGAAACAGAATCTTAAAAATGGGTTTTTATGAATGGTTTTCTACTCTGACTGGACTCAAAGACACTAAAGACTAATTCCCATAATCAGAATGACACTGTGAATCCATGGAGTGAGTTGGAAAAAGAGATAATCAAAATATCACCATTCGATTCTTCTAATGCTTCGCTTGTATGAAGCCAGGCTTTGGGGGATAATGTTTTTGACACCTTCAAGGAGTTTTGTGGAAATAGGAGCTATAGAGATGTTGGCTGGTTGTTGTTAGATACACTGGATACATTAATGAGTGAAAGGGATGGGCTTAAGGCTTCAAACGAGAAGTTTAAGTGCCGTCTGACAGATGTAAATGTTTCTATGAGTGTCCTAAAGGAAAATCTTATTTTCTGTAGCTGCAGACTTGAGATCTCTGAAAATCAGACTCAGAATTTTATTGTTAGAGCAGCAACTTTACAACATAAACTGAAATCTCAACCTCGCATGGTGTCTGCCATTAAAGTGAGGGCATTGATTGGAAAGGAGTGGGACCTGAAAAATGGGATGGTGACATATGGATTGATAATGATGTCAGGGATGAGGCTGAAACCCTGACTCTTCTCTAGATAATCCTGTAATAGTTTGCCCTGAGGACACAGCTGCCCCACCTCCAGCCTGCCATGAGGAGTTGGCCAGCCAACCTCCTCCTGAAGGGATTAGCCCTAGAGTGATTAATCCTGTTTCACCAGATGAAATGGCAAATGAATGCCCTGAAGAAAATGGCTTGGAAGATACTTCTAATTCTTTTCATGACCCACCCCCACCACCCCTCATTTCTTCCAGACCTATAACTAGACTAAACAACAGGCCCCTAAAGGTGAGGTACAAAATATCACACATGAAGAGATACGTTATACTCCAAAAGAACTGTGTGAGTTTTTCAATTTATATAGACAGAAATCAGGAGAATATGTATGACAATGGATTTTAAGGGTGTGGGATAATGGCTGGAAGAATATAAAGCTAGATCAGGCTGAATTATTGATATGGGCCCACTAAGCAGAAATTCTGCATTCAATGTTATAGCTCAGGGGGTTAAAAAAGGCATTAACAGTTTGTTTGGATTGTTGGCTGAAACATGGATCAAAAGGTGGCCGACATTACCTGAGGTTGAAATGCCAGAACTGCCCTGGTATAATGCAGATGAGGGGATCCAGAGGCTTAGAGTGACTGGAATGTTAGAGTGGATTTATCATGCAAAGCCTGCTCTTACACCCCAGGAATGTCCGGAGGATGCACCTTTTACCAGAACAGTGAGAAATAAATTTGTGAGACTAGCGCCATCATCCCTGAAGAGCTCTGTAGTTGCACTTCTCTGTAGGTCAGATATTACTGTAGGAACTGCTGTCACTGAGCTAGAATCCTTAAACACAATGAGGATGACAGGATCCCGAGTTGGCAGAAGCCAGGTGGCATCACTTAATCGCTGAAGACAGGGTGGACATGGCTATTATAATAGATAGGAATGTCAAAGCAGGAGTCAAAATAATCTGACTCACAGAGATTTGTGGCATTGGCTAGTAAATCATGGGGTACCTAGAAATTCAATAGATAGGCAGCCTACTAAATTCTTGCTTGAGCTGTATAAACAAAAGAGCTCTGGTCAAGTGAACAGAAGTCTAACTTGAATTACAAAAACACAGAGTAACGCCCCTTAATCAATTTCTCCAGACCTGAGACAGTTTACAGACCCAGAGCCCCTTGAATGAAGGGGAGCCCAGGTCCCTGTGGGGGAGAATCTTGTTACACTGCCACAAATCTATACTGTTAATCTTCCTCCAACCCTTCCCCAAGGAGACTGATGGCCTATTACCAGGGTAACTGTGCGTTTGGGGAAAAGGAAATGATCAGATATTTCGGGGATTATTAGACACTGGTTCAGAAGTGACATTAATTCCAGGGGACCCAAAACGTCACTCTGGTCCACTCGTCAGAGTGGGGGCTTATGGAGGGCAGGTAATCGAAACCTGGAGTTTTAGCTCAGGCCCATTTCATGGTGTGTCCAGTGGGGCCCCGGACTCATTCTGTAGTTATTTCCCCAGTTTCAGAATGCATAATTGGAATAGACATACTAAACAACTGGCAGAATCTCTACATTGGCTCTCTAACTCATGCAGTGAAGGCTATTATGGTGGGAAAGGCCAAGTGGAAGCCATTAGAACTGCCCCTACCCAGCAAAATAGTAAATCAGAAGCAATACTAGATTCCTGGAGGGATTGCAGAGATTACTGCCACTCTTAAGGACTTGAAAGAAGCAGGGGTGGTGATTCCCACCACATCCACATTCAGCTCTCCTATTTGGCCTGTGCAAAAAACAGATGGGTCTTGGAGAATGACAGTGAATTATCATAAGCTCAACCAGGTGGTAACTCCAATTGCAGCTGCTGTTCCAGATGTGGTATCATTGCTTGAGCAAATCAATACATCCCCTGGTACCTGGTATGCAGCTATTGATCTGGCAAGTGCTTTTTTTCTCAATAGCTGTTAGTAAGAACCACCAGAAAGAGTTTGCTTTCAGCTGGCAAGGCCAGCAGTATACTTTCACTGTCCTCCTCAGGGGCATATCAACTCTCCAGCCCTATGTCATAATCTTGTCCTCAGGGACCTTGATCATTTCTCCCTCCCACAAGACATCACACTGGTCCATTATATTAATGATATCATGTTGATTGGACCAGTGAGCAAGAAGTAGCAGCTACTCTAGACTTATTGGTAAGGCATTTGCATGTCAGAGGATGGGAGATAAATCCAACAAAAATACAGAGGGCTTCCACCTCAGTGAAATTTCTAGGTGTCCAGTAGCACGGGGAATGTTGAGATATCCCTTCTAAGGTAAAGTATAAGTTGCTGCATCTGGCCCCTCCTACAACCAAAAAAAGAGGCACAACACCTAGTTGGTGTCTTTGGATTTTGGCGACAGCATATTCCTCATTTGGGTGTGCTACTCCAGACCATTTATCGAGTGACCAGAAAAGCTGCTAATTTTGAGTGGGGATCTGAACAAAAGGAGGCTCTGTGACAGGTCTAGGCTGCTGTACAAGCTGCTCTGCCACTTGGACCACATGATCCAGCAGATCCAATGGTGTTGGAAGTGTCAGTGGCAAATAGAGATGCTGTTTGGAGCATTTGGCAGGCCCCTATAGGAGAATCACAATGCAGACCCTTAGGATTTTGGAACAAAGCCTTGCCATCTGCTGCAGATAACTACTCTCCTTTTGAGAAACAGCTTTTGGCCTGCTACAGGCCCTTCATAGAGACCGAATGCTTAACCTTGGGCCACCAAGTTACCATGAGACCTGAGTTGCCTATAATGAGCTAACCCACCAAATCATGAAGTCGGGCGTGTGCAGCAGCACTCCATCATAAAATGGAAATGGTATATATGAGATAGGGCCAGAGCTGGTCCTGAAGGCACTAGTAAGTTACATGAGGAAGTAGCCCAAATGCTGTCACTCCTGCCACATTACTTTCTCTTTCCCAGACCAGAGCTATGGCCTCCTGAGGAGTTCCTTACAGTGAATTGATGGAGGAAGAGAAAACTTGGGACTTATTTACAGATGGTTCAGCATGATATGCAGGTACCACCCAAAAGTGGACAGCTGCAGCACTACAACCCCTTTCTGGGGTGTCCTTGAAGGATAGTGGTAAGGGAAAATCCTCCCAGTGGGCAGAACTTCGAGCAGTGCACCCGATTTTTCATTTTGCTTGGAAGGAGCACTGGCCAGAGGTGCATTTGTATACTGACTCATGGGCTGTTGCTAATGGTTTGGCTGATGGTCAGGGACTTGGAAAGACCATAATTGGAAAATTGGTGACAAAGAGGTCTGGGGAAGAGGTATATGGATAGACCTTTCTGAGTGGGCTAAAAACATGAAGATATTTGTGTCCCATGTGAATGCCCACCAGAGGGTGACTTCAGCAGAGGAAGGTTTTAATAACCAAGTGGATAAGATGACCCATTCTGTGAATACCAGTCAGCCTCCTTCCCCAGCAACTCCTGTCATTGTACAATGGGCTTATGAACAAAGTTGTCATGGGAGTAGGGATGGAGGTTATGCATGGGCTCAGCAACATGGACTTCCACTTACCAAGGTTGACCTGGCTACAACCACTGCTTTGCCCAATCTGCCAGAAGCAGAGACCCACACTCACCTCCCCCCCCATATGACACCATTCCCCGAGGTGACCAGCTGGCTACATGGTGGCAGGTTGATTACATTGGACCACTCCCTTCATGGAAGGGGCAGCAATTTGTTCTAACTGGAATAGACATACAATGCTTCTGCCAAAACTACCATCTGTGGACTTACAGAATGCCTTATCCATTGTCATGGTATTCCACACAGAATTGCTTCTGATCAAGGAACACACTTCATAGCAAATGAAGTGTGGGAATGGGCACATGTCCATGGAATTCTCTGGTCTTACCATGTTCCCATCACCCTGAAGCAGCTGGATTGATAGAACGGTGGAATGGCCTTTTGAAAACTCAATTATGGTGCCAACTAAGTATGGTGCTAAGTAGGTGGCAATACCTTAAAGGGCTGGGGTAATGTTCTCCAGGAAGCTGTGTATGCTCTGAATCAGTGTCCACTGTGTGGTGCTGTTTCTCCCATAGCCAGGATCCATGGGTCCAGGAACTGAGGGGTACCACTCACTATTACCCCTAGTGATCCACTAGGAAAATTTTTTGCTTCCTGTCCCTGCAACCCTGAGCTCTGCTGGTCTACAGGTTTTACTTCTAAAAGGGGGAGGGCTTCCACCAGGAGAAACAACAATAATTCCATTGAACTGGAATCTAAGAATGCCACCTGGTCAGTTTGGGCTACTTATACCCCTGGATCAACAAGCCAAGAAGGGGATTACATTACTGGCTGGAGTGACTGACCCTGACTACCAGGGGGAAATTGGACTGCCACTACACAAGGGAGGTAAAGAAGAATTTTTCTGTCATATAGGAGATCCCCTAGGGCATCTTTTAGTACTACCATGCCCTGTGATTAAAATCAATGGAAAACTGCAACAGCCTAATCCAGGTAGGACTACCAATGGCTCTGAAACTTCAGGAATGAAGGTTTGGGTCACCCCACCAGGCAAAGAACCACAGCCAGCTGAAATACTTGCTGAGGGTAAAGGGCACATGGAATGGGTAGTGGAAGAAGGTAGTGATAAATATGAACTATGACCACGTGATCAATTACAGAAATGAGGACTGTAATGCTGTTTTGTTCATATTATACTATTTAAGTTGTAAGATACCAAGTTTAAGAATGAACATTACCCAAGGACTTGCACCCTATTCTGGAGAGATTTAATGTGCTTCTGGTTATATGCAGGACAGTTGAGTACTGTTAGGTGAAAAAAAAATGTGTATTTTATTGTTTTCTATTTAGAAATTAAGTATGTATAATAGTTAGGATTCTCTAGAGAAACAAAATCAACAGGGAACACTTGTAAATATAAAATTTATAAAAGTGTTTCATGTGACTGTGGGAATGCAGAGTCCAAAATCCACAGGGCAGGCTGTGAAGTTGATGATTCCAATGGAGGGTCTGGACGAATTCCACACGAGTGGCTCACCATCTGAAGCACAAGAGAGCCTGTCTCTTCTGAATCCTCCTTGAAAGGCTTCCAGTGATTAGATTAAGCATCACTCATTAAAGAAGACACTCCCCTTGGCTGATTATAAATGGAATCAGCTGTGGATACAGCTGACATGATCATGATTTAATTCTATGAAATGTCCTCATTGCAACAGACAGGCCAGCACTTGCCCAACCAGACAAACAGGTACCACCATTTGGCCAAGTTGACACATGAACCTGACCATGAGAGTATGGTTTAACGTGATGAGTACAGCTGCCAAGTTGACAAGGGGTGGACTGTCATGGTCAGGTTCATGAGATATCATTTCACACCCAATAGAATGGCCACTATTAAAAAAACCCCCACGAAACTACAAGTGTTGGTGAGGACATGGAGAAATAGGAACACTTAACCACTGCTGCTGGGAATGCATAATGTTGCAGTGGCTATGGAAGACAGTTTGACATTTCCTCAAGAATCTAAGTATACAATTATCATATGATCAGGCAATCCCACTTCCAGGTAAGGACTCCTTTTTTTTTTTTCTTGCATGAGCAGGCACCAGGAATCGAGAACTCTGTCACTGAGCCACCGTGGCCTGCCCTCAGGCAAGGACTTCTAACAAATATTTACACATTAAGTTCATAGCAGCATTATTCACAATTGTCAAAAGATGGAAAACATTCAAGTATCTGTCAACTGATGAATAAACAAAACATGGTGTATAATACAGGCAATGGAATATTATTCAGCTGTGAAAAGGAATGAGGTCCCGAAGCATGCAACAACATGGATGAATCTTGAGGACATTCTGTTGGGTGAAATAAGTCAGACACAAAAGGATAGCTATTGTATGACTTCACTGTTACTAACTAATTTAATAAGCAAAACCAAAGAGTTAGAATCTAGAATATAGGTGTGCTGGTTTGAAAGGAAGTATGCCCCCTAAGAAAAGCCATGTTTTAATATAAATCCCATTTCATAAAGGAAGAATAATCTATTCAATACTGTATGTTTGAAACTGTGATGAGATCATCTGCCTGGTTGATGTGATTTAGTCAAGAGTGGTTGTTAAACTGGATTAGGGGATGACATGTCTCCACCCATTTGAGTGGGTCTTGATTAGTTTCTGAAGTCCTATAAAAGAGGAAACATTTTGGAGAATAAGTGATTCAGAGAAAGCAGCACCACAAAGCAGAGAGTCCACCAGCCAGTGACCTTTGGAGATGAAGAAGGAAGACGCCTCCCGCGGAGCTTCATGAAACAGGAAGC
>PVIY010059628.1:0-11964 GCA_004026745.1 Myrmecophaga tridactyla | reverse complement strand
CTGACAACTAAAAATACGCCCCCAACTCAGGTGTACCCTGGCACCAAGGGGCAGGGCTGACAGAAAAAGAAAAAAAAAAAAAGAAACAGGATTTTGTGGCTGTGTTTCTAGGGAGGTTTGTCCGCCTTTGGATACAGTGGTAGGACTTCTCAGGCTGCAACTGCCCCAGGCATAGGCAGAAACAAGTTCCTTTGAGGGCTTGTCTGGAACCATGTGGCTTTCTCACAAGAGGGGTTAGGCTCAACACAGGTGGAATCACTCCCTTAAGGAATTCACACACCAAACCTTGGTAATTTGAAGCCATTAAAACCAGCCTAAAACCTCTCCTCTGTCTCCACCACACCCCCAGCACAGAGAGTCTGCAAAGTTAAAGGTACCGCACCATCTTATGCTGGTAGGACTTGCAGGCACACAAGCACCACATCCTGGGCAGGATAAGAAAAACAGAGTCCAGAGACTTCACAGGAAAGTCTTTCAACCTGCTAGGTCTCACCCTCAGGGAAAACCGATGGAGGTGACTCTTTCCTCCTGATAGGAGGCCAGTTTGGTCTGAGAAAATCCAGCTGGGGTCTATAATACCTAAGTAGACCCTCCTAAGGCAGTTGAGGGGAAGCACCATACAGGCAGGGCAAGAAAAAAGAAAACAGGAACTGAAAAATTCTCCTCTGTTAAACAAAACTAGAGGTCCAGAAATACTTGAACTGAATGTCAAAGAACAGATAGACAACAAATTCATCCAGCAAGAAAACCCTAGGTAAAAGAAGTGAAAAAAATCTCCAAAATAAACCAATTAAGGTAATTAAATGCCTAGACACCTGCAATAAATAAAAAATCACACTAGGAAAATTGAAGATATGACCCAGTCAAAGGAACAAACCAACAATTCAAATGAGATACAGGAGCTGAAACAATTGATTCAGAATATATGAACAGACATGGAAAACCTCATCAAAAATGAAATCAATGAATTGAGGGAGGATATAAAGAAGGCAAGGGATGAACAAAAAGAATAAATCGAAAATCTGAAAAAAACAACTCACAGAACTTATGGGAATGAAAAGCACAGTAGAACAGATGAGAGAAACAATGGAAACCTAGAATGGTAGATTTTGAGAGGCAGAAGATAGGATTAGGGAACTGGAGGACAGAACATCTGAAATCCGACAAGCAAAAGAAAATATAGGGAAAAATGGAAAAATATAAGCAGGGACTCAGGGAATTGAAGGACCATATGAAGTGCATGAATATATGTGTTGTGGGTGTCCCAGAAGGAGAAGAGAAGGGAAAAGGAGGAGAATAACTAATGGAGGAAATCATCATTGAAAAATTCCCAATGCTTATGAAAGACTTAAAATTACAGATCCAAGAAGTGCAGCATACCCCAAAGAGAATAGATCCAAATACACATACTTCAAGACACGTACTAATCAGAATGTCAGAAGTCAAAGAGAAAGAGAGAATCTTGAAAGCAGCAAGAGAAAAGCAATCCATCACATACAAGGGAAGCCCAATAAGACTATGCATAGAATTCTCAGCAGAAACCACGGAGGCAAGAAGACAGTGGGATGATATATTTAACTTACTAAAAGAGAAAAGGTGCCAACCAAGAATTCTATGTCCAGCAAAACTGTCCCTCAAAAATGAGGGAGAGGACCACGGTGGCTCAGCAGGCAGAAATGCTTGCCTGCGATGCCAGAGGACCCGGGTTCACTTGCCGGTGCCTGCCCATGTTTAAAAAAAAAAAAAATGAGGGAGAAATTAAAACATTTTCAGACAAAAAAATCACTGAGAGAATTTGTAACCAAGAGACTGGCTCTGCAAGAAATACTAAAGGGAGCACTAGAGGCAGATATGTAAAGACAGAAGAGAGAGGTGTGGAGAAGAGTGTAGAAAGAAAGACTATCAGTAAAGGTAAAAAGAAGGAAAATTAGCTATGACATAAAATCCTAAAGGCAAAATGTTAGAAGAAAGTACTACCCGTACAGTCATAACACTAAATTTTAATGGATTAAACACCCCAATCAAATATAGACTGGCAGAATGGATTAAAAAACAGGACCCATCTATATGCTGTCTACAGGAAACACATCTCAGACACAAAGATAAGCATAGGTTGAAAGTGCAAGGTTGGGAAAAGATATTTCATGCAAATAACAATCACAAAAGAGCAGGAGTACCTATACTAATATCCAACAAAATAGACTTCAAATGTAAAACAGTTGAAAGAGACAAAGAAGGATATTATGAATTAATAAAAGTAACAATTCAACAAGAAGAGATAACAATTATAAATATTTATGCACTAAGCCAGAGGCTCCAAAATACATGCAGCAAACACTGAAAACCCCAAAAAGAGAAATAGACGCATCTAACATAATAGTTGGAGTCTTCAATACACCATTCTCATCAATGGACAGACCATCTAGACAGAGGATCAATAAAGAAACAGAGAATTTGAATAATACAATAAATGAGCTAGACTTAATAGACATTTATAGAACATTACACCTCACAACAGCAGGATACACCTTTTTCTCAAGTGCTCATGGATCATTCTCAAGGATAGACCGTATGTTGGGTCACAAAGCAAGTCTCAATAAATTTAAAAAGATTGAAATCATAGAAAACACTTTTTTAGATCATAAAGGAATGATGTTGGAAATCAATAATAGACAGAGTGCCAGAAAATTCACAAATATGTGGAGGCTCATGAACAAACTCTTAAACAACCAGTGGGTTAAGGAAGAAATTGCAAGAGAAATGAGCAAATATCTCGAGACAAATGAAAATGAAACACAACATATCAAAACTTATGGGATGCAGCAAAGGCAGTGCTAAGAGGGAAATTTATTGCCCGAAATGCCTATATCAAAAAGAAGAAAGGGCAAAAATCGAAGAATTAACTGTCGACTTGGAGGAACTAGAGAAAGAACAGCAAACTAACCCCAAAGCAAGCAAAAGGAAGGAAATAATGAAGATTAGAGCAGAAATAAATGAAATTGAGAACATGAAAACAATTGAGAAAATCAACAAAACCAGAAGCTGGTTCAATGAGATAATCAATAAGATTGATGGACCCTTAGCAAGATTGACAAAGAAAAGAAGCGAGAGGTTGCAAATAAATAAGATCAGAAATGGAAGAGGAGACATAACCAGTGACCCCACAGAAATAAAGGAAGTACTGACAGGATACTATGAAAAACTTTATGCTAATAAACACGACAAATTAGATGAAATGGACAACTTTCTGGAAAGGCTAGAACAACCAACTGTGACTCAAGAAGAAATAGACAATCTCACCAAACCAATCACAAGTAAAGAAATTAAATCACTCATTAAGAAGCTCCCCCAAAAGAAAAGTCCAGGACCAGATGGCTTCACATGTGAATTCTACCAAACATTCCAGAAAGAATTACTACCAATCCTGCTCAAACTCTCCAAAAAAATTGAAGAGGAGGGAAAGCTACCTAGCTCATTCTATGAAGCCAACATCACCCTCATACCAAAGCCAGACAAAGATAGTACAAAAAAGAAAACTACAGACCAATCTCTCTAATGAATATAGATGCAAAAATCCTCACCAAAATTCTAACAAATCGAATCCAGCAACACATTAAAAGAATTATACATCATGACCAAGTAGGATTCATCCCAGGTATACAAGGATGGATCAACATAAGAAAATCAATTAATGTAATACACCATGTCAACAAATCAAAGCAGAAAAGCCACATGATCATCTCAATTGATGCAGAAAAGGCATTTGACAAAATTCAACATCCTTATCTGTTGAAAACACTTCAGAGGCTAGGAATAGAAGGGAACTTCCTTAAAATGATAAAGGGAATATAGGAAAAACCCAAAGCTAATATCATCCTCAATGGGGAAAAACTGAAAACTTTCCCCCTAAGATCAGGAACAAGACAAGGATATCCACTATCACCACTGTTATTCAACACTGTGTTGGAAGTTCTAGCCAGAGCAATTAGACAAGAAGAAGAAATAAAAAGGCATCAAAATTGGAAAGGAAGAAGTAAAACTCTCACTGTTTGCAGATGATAGGATACTACATGTCGAAAACCCCAAAAAATCGACAGCAAAATTACTAGAGCTAATAAATGAGTACAGCAAAGTGGCAGGTTATAAGATCAACACTCAAAAATCTGTAGTTTTTATGTACACAAGTAATGAAAAATCTGAATGGGAAATCAAGAAAAGAATTCCATTTACAATTGCAACCAAAAGAATAAAATATTTAGGAATAAATGTAACTAAAGAGATGAAAGACCTATACAAAGAAAGCTACAGGAAATTGTTTTAAAAAATCACAGAAGACCTAAGTAGATGGAAGGGCATACTGTGTTCATGGATTGGAATACTAAATATAGTTCAGATGTCAATTCTACCTAAATTGATTTATAGATTCAATGCAATACCAATTAAAATCCCAAAAACTTATTTTCAGAAATAGAAAAAAAAATAACCAAATTTATCTGGAAGGGCAGGATGCCCCCAATAGCTAAAAGTATCCTGAGAAAACAAAATGAAGTTGGAGGTCTCATGCTACCTGACTTTAAAGCATATCATGCAGCTGCAGTGGTCAAAACAGCATGGTACTGGCATAAAGATAGATGTATTGACCAATGGAATCGAATAGAGTGTTCAGATATAGACCCTTTCATCTATGGACAATTGATTTTTGATAAGGCAGTCAAGCCAACTCACCTGGGACAGAACAGTCTCTTTGGTAAATGGCGCCTAGAGAACTGGATATCCAAATGCGAAAGAATGAAACAGGACCCATATCTCACACAAAAATTAACTGAAAATGGATCAAAGACTGAAACAATAGATTTAAGACCATAAAACTGTTAGAAGAAAATATAGGGAAATATCTTATAAATCTTATACTTGGAGGCAGTTTTATAGACCTTACATCTAAAGCAAGAGCACTGAAGAAAGAAAGAAATGGGAACTCCTCAAAATTAAACACTTTTTCGCATCAAAGAACTTCATCAAGAAAGTAAAAAGAGAGCCTACACAATGGGAAACAATATTTGGAAATGATATATCAGATAAAGGGCTAGTATCTAGAATTTATAAAGAGATTTTTTAACTCAACAACAAAAAGACAGACAAACCGATTAAAAAATGGGCAAAAGACTCGAACAGACACTTCTCAGGAGAGGAAACATAAATGGCCAAAAGACACATGAAGAGATGCTCCACTTCCCTATTAGAGAAATGCAAATCAAAACCACAATGAGATATCATCTCATACCCACCAGAATGGCCATTATCAATAAAACAGAAAATGACAAATATTGGAGAGATGTGGAGAAAGAGGCACACTTATTCACTGTTGGTGGGAATGTCAAATGCTGCAAGCACTGTGGAAGGCAGTTTGGCGGTTCCTCAAAAAGCTAACTATAGAATTGCCATATGACCCGGGAATACCATTGCTAGGTATCTACTCAGAGGACATGAGGGCAAGGACACAAACGGACATTTGCACACCAATGTTTATAGCAGCATTATTTACAATCGCGAAGAGATGGAAACAGCCAAAATGACCATCAACAGACGAGTGGCTAAACACACTGTGATATATATACATACGATGGAATATTATGCAGCTATAAGACAGAATAAAGTTATGAAGTATGTAACAACATGGATGGACCTTAAGGACATTGTGCTGAGTTAGATTAGCCAGAAACAAAAGGACAAATACTGTATGGTCTCACTGATGTGAACTGACATTAGTGAATAAAAGTTGGAGAATTTTGATGGTAATGGAGACCATCAGGAGATAGAAATAGGGTAAATATTGGGTAATTGGAGCTGAAAGGATACAGACTGTGCAACAGTACTGAATACAAAAACTCTGAAATGGACAACACAATATTACCTAACTAATACAATTATGTTTAAACACTGAATGAAGCTGAATGTGAGAATGATAGAGGGGGGAGTGTTCAGGGCAACAATGAAATCAGAAAGAACAATAGATGATAAAGACTGAGATGGCATAATCTAGGAATTCCTAGAGTATGTAATGATACTGACTAAATGTACAAATTAAAAAAATGTTTTTCCATGAGGAAAAACAAAGGAATGTCATTACTGCGGGGTGCTGAAAATAGATGGTAATTAATATATTTAAAGTTTAACTTAACTGTGAGACTAAAGCAAAAAATGTTTATTTTGTACAAAATTTATATTTTGACTAGTGCGTTTCCTAATATAACTTCTGTAGACAGCTTAATTGAACACCATAAGGACATGAAACCTTGAATAGGACATGAGAAATTGCAGATTTGCCAGAGTGATGCCCCAATAAATCCCAGAGTGATTTGAACAGTGAATAAAAAAGTATTTGCAAAGTCCCCTTCAGGGAATGATGAGAAAGGGGGAAAATTCAACTTCCCCAAGTTGAATTCTTGATATTCTCACAAGCAGTGTGGACAATCAAAGCTATAGGCTGAGCCCCCAATCTTGGGGTTTGTTCATATGAAACTTAACCCCACAAAGGAGAGGTCAAGCCTACTTAAAGTTAGGCCTAAGAGTCACCCCCAGGAGAACCTCTTTTGTTGCTCAGATGTGGCCGCTCTCTCCAGCCAACACAACAAGCAAACTCACCACCCTCCCCCTGTCTATGTGGGACATGACTCCCAGGGGGGTGGAACTTCCTGGCAATCTGGGACAGAAATCCTGGACTGAGCTGAGACTCAGCATCAGGAGATTGAGAAAACCTCTTGACCAAAAATGGAAAAAGTGAAATGAGAGAAAATAAAGTGTCAATGGCTGAGAGATTCCAAACAGAGTTGAGAGATTCTCATGGAGGTTATTTTTACGTATTAAATAGATACCACCTCGTTAGTCAAGATGTAGTGGAGAGGAGTTCCTTGCAAAATGGTAGCTTAGCAACATGCGCAATTTAGTTCATCCTCCAGAACAGCTACTGAAAAACCAGAAACAGTACAGAATAGCTCCTGGGGGCACATCAGTGACCAGACACACAGCGTACCCCAGTCTGGGCCAGCTGGACTGGCTGCGAGACCCCCAGAACTGTGAGTTCCCCAAGCCATGGCGGCTGGTGCCCCTCCCCCACAGGCTGCTTCCCAGAGGGGAAAGGAAAGAGACTTTACCAGCAGCAGGGGCTGAGCCCAACCAAACACCAATTGTGGAATTAGTTAACAATTCTGACAGCTATAAATAGGCCCCCAGCTCAGGTGAACCTGGTCAAAGCAGAGGTCGCTTATTTTTGCCCCAGCACCAAGGGGGCAGGGCTGACGGAAAAAGAAAAACAACAACAGAGATTTTTGTGGCTGTGTTTCTACAAAGGCTTGACTGCCTTTGGATACAGTGGCAGGACTTCTCAGGCTGCAACTGCCCCAGGCATAAGCAGAAACAAGCTAGTTGGAGCACTTATCTGGAGCCTGTGCTTTCCCCAGGGTAGGGGCAAAGCCCAACTCAGGTGGGATCCCTCCCAGAAGGAACTCAGACACCAGGGCTTAGTAATTTGAAGCCATTAAAACCAGCCTACAACCTCTCCTCTGTCTCCACCATGCCCCAGCAGGGAGAGTCTACAAAGTTAAAGGTACAGCATCATCTTATGCTGGTGGGACCTATAGGCAGACAAGCACCACACATTGGGAAGAATAACAAAAACAGAGACTTCACAGGAATGTCTTTCAACCTGCTTGGTCTCACCCTCAGGGAAAACTGATGCAGGTGACTCATTCCTCCTGATAGGAGGCCAGTTTGGTGTGGGAAAATCTGACTGGGGTCTATAATACCTAAGTAGACCCTCTTAAGAGTCGGGGGGGGGAGGCACCATATAGGCAGGCGAGAAACAAGAAAACAAAAACTGAAAAATTCTCCTCTGTTAAACAAAACCGAAGCTAGAGGTCCAGTAAAAGCTGAACTGAATGTCAAAGAACAGATAGACAACAAATTCATCCAGCAAGAAACCCCTATGTAAAAGAAGTGAAAGCAATCCCCAGAATAAATTAATTAAGGTAATTAAATGCCTAGATGCCAGCAAACTTAACAAATCACACTAGGAAAATTGAAGATATGACCCAGTCAAAGGAACAAACCAACAATTTAAATGAGATACAGGAGTTGAAACAATTAATTCAGAATGCATGAACAGAAATGGAAAACCTCATCAAAAATGAAATCAATGAATTCAGGGAGGATTAAAGAAGGCAAGGAATGAACAAAATGAAGAAATCGAAAGTCTGAAAAAACAAATCACAACTTATGGGAATGAAAGGCACAGTAGAAGAGATGAATAAAACAATGGAAAACCTACAATGGTAGATTTTGAGAGGCAGAAGATAGGATTAGTGAACTGGAAGATGGAACATCTGAAATCCAACAAACAAAAGAAAACATACGGGAAGAAAATGGAAAAAATATGAACAGGGACTCAGGAAATTGAAGGACAATATGAAGCCACGAAAATACGTGTTGTGGGTGTCCCAGAAGGAGAAGAGAACGGAAAAGGAGGAGAAAAACTAATGGAGGAAATCATCACTGAAAATTTCCCAATGCTTATGAAAGACTTAAAATCACAGATCCAAGAAGTACAGCATACCCCAAAGAGAATAGATCCAAGTATGCATACTCCAAGACACTAATCAGAATGTCAGAGGTCAAAGAGAAAGACAGAGTCTTGAAAGCAGCAAGAGAAAAGCAATCCATCACATACAAGGGAAGCCCAATAAGACTATGCATAGATTTCTCAGCAGAAACCATGGAGGCAAGAAGACAGTGGGATGATATATTTAACTTACTAAAAGAGAAAAAGTGCCAACCAAGAATTCTCTGTCCAGCAAATTTGTCATTCAAAAATAAGGGAGAAATTAAAACATTTTCAGACAAAAAAATCACTGAGAGAATTTGTGACCCAGAGACCAGCTCTGCAAGAAATACTAAAGGGAGCACTAGAGGGAGATAAGAAAAGACAGAAGAGAGAGTTGTGAGGAAGAGTGTAGAAAGGAAGACTATCAGTAAAGGTAAAAAGGAGAAAAATTAGATATGATGTATAAAATCCAAAAGGCAAAATGTTAGAAGAAAGTACTACCCGTACAGTAATAACACTAAATGTTAATGGATTAAACTCCCCAATCAAAAGATATAGACTGGCAGAATGGATTAAAAAACAGGACCCATCTATATGCTGTCTACAGGACACACATCTCAGACTCAAGGATAGACTTAGGTTGAAAGTGCAAGGTTGGGAAAAGATACTTCATGCAAATAACAATCAGAAAAGAGCAGGAGTAGCTATACCAATATCAAACAAATTTGACTTTAAATGTAGGGCGGTTGAAAGAGACAGGGAAGGATACTGTGTATGAATGAAAAGGGCAGTTCAGCAAGAGGACATAACAGCCATAAATGTTTGTCAGCTGGGCCAGGGTGCTCCAGGGTACATGTGGCAAACACTGAAGAGAGAGATAGACACATCTACCGTAAGAGTTGGAGACTTTGGTTCCCCACTCTTGTCGATGGGCAGGACATCTGGGTGGAGGATCAATGAAGAAACAGAGGGTTTGTTTGATACAGTGGATGATATGGACTTGACAGACATTTGTGGAACATTGCACCCTACAAGCAGCAGGATACACCTTTTTCTTGGGTGCTTGTGGATCATTCTCAAGGGTGGACCATTTGCTGGGTCACAAAGCAAGTCTCAATAGACTTAAGAGTATTGAAATCATACAGAACTCTTTCTCGGATCATGGAGGAGTGGGGTTGGAAATCAGTAATAGGCAGAGTGCCAGAAAATTCACAAATATGTGGAGGCTTAATAACACATTCTTAAACAAGGAAGGTCAAGGAAGAAATTACAAGAGAAATCAGCAAATATCTTGAAGTAAGTGAGAATGAAAATGCAACATATCAAAATTTATGGGATGCCACAAAGGCAACGCTAAGAGGGAGATTTATTGCCCTAAATGCCTATATCAAAAAACAAGAAAGGGTGAAAAGTGAGGAATTAACTGTCCACTTGGAAGAACTAGAGAAAGAACAACAAACTAACCCCAAAGCAAGCAAAAGGAAAGAAATAATGGAGATTAGAGCAGAAATAAATGAAATTGAGAACATGAAAACAACTGAGAAATCAACAAAACCAGAAGCTGGTTGTGGTAGTTAGAGTCAGTTGTCAACTTGGTGAGGTGAACGTGCTTAGTTCTGTTGCTAAGTCAACATGAGCCAATGGTACGTGAACCTCATCTGTTGCTGATTTGTATCTGCAGTCGGCTAGGAGGCATGCCTGCTGCAGTGAATGACGTTTGACTTAATTGGCTGATGCTTAAATGAGAGAGCACAATGTAGCACAGCCTAAGCAGCTCAGCCCAGGCCTTTGGAGGTGTGGAAAGAAGTCACCCTGTGTAAAGTTGTTGGAACACAGTGCCTGGAGAGAAGGCCAGCAGAGACCATCCTGTACCTTCCCATATAAGAAAGAACCTCAGTGGAAAGTTATCTGCCTTTCCTCTGAAGAACTAACAAAATAAATCCCCTTCTATTAAAAGCCAATCCATCTCTGGTGTGTTGCATTCCAGCAGCTAGTAAACCAGAACAGATTTGGTACCAGGAGTGGGATGCTGCTGCATTTTGCAAATACCAGATATGTTGGAACTGTGTTTTGGATGGCTAAGGGGAAGATTTTGGAGGAAGTGAAAGAGAATGATGGAGAAGTCCTGGAGTGCTTGAAGAGACTGTTGGTGTAAATGGAACCACTGCCAATCTTGACAAAGGAGGACACAAAAGGGAGAGATTGGAGTTTGCAGAGTGAAGACCATGGAAGCTTGGGTCTGAATCCAACAAATCTTGGCCAGGAGCGTGGACCCACCCATATACATGGAGAGAGTAAGTTTACCCTGAAGGGCGAGATTGAGTCTCCCCTCTCATTTCAGTTGGAAGAGTTGTGCAGCCTCAGGCCTTGGAAAAGGTATAGCATGCTCCTTGAGGGACTGGGAGAGCCTGGCTGCCACCACATGGAGGGGTTGAGCGTGTGCCCTAGAAATGGCAGAGTGCCCAGGGGTGGCCCTGATGCCTGGAGAGAGTGGAGCCGAGAGGTGGTCTCCTCAATGTTCCCTGAGGTTGATTTGGAAGGAGGCAGGCCACTGCATAGGCCCTCCAAAAGGGTGGGACTGCCACTTTCTAAAGCCGAAGGATGAATGACTTTCAGACTTCGAAATCCAATGCTGTTTGCCCTGCAGGTTTTACATTTGTGTTCTTCCAATTTCTCCCTACGGAAATGAAAACCTGTATCCTGTGAATATCCTCCTTTGCATATTGGCACCAGACAACTTGTTTTGAGATTCACAGGTCTGCAGCCAGAAAAGAATTTTTTTGCACCTTAATATTGTTTAAGGTGATGCGTGTAGGTGCCAAGTTGACAAGGGGTGGACATGTGGTAGTTAGATTCAGTTGTCAACTTGGCCAGGTGAAGGCACCTAGTTCTGTTGCTGTGGACATGAGTCTATGGTACCTGAACCTCTTCTGTTGCTAATTACATCTGCAGTCGGCTAGGAGGAGGGGCTGATTCAATGAATGATGTTTGATTTAATTGGCTGGTGCTTAAATGAGAGAGGTCAACATAGCGCAGCTCAGGATACCTCATCTTAGCATTCGCAGCTCAGCCCAGGCCCTTGGAGATGCAGAAAGAAGTCACCCCGGGGAAAGTTGTTGGAACCCAGGGGCCTGGAGAGAAGGCCAGCAGAGACCATCCTGTACCTTCCCACGTAAGAAAGAACCTCAGTGGAAAGTTAGCTGCCTTTCCTCTGAAGAACTAACAAAATAAATCCCCTTTTATTAAAAGCCAATCTGTCTCTGGTGTGTTGCATTCCAGCAGCTAGCAAACTAGAACAGGGAGTGTCTTCTGCAATGAGTGATGCTTAATCTAATCACTGGAAGGCTTTTAAGGAGGATTCAGAAGAG
>PVIY010059627.1:0-12031 GCA_004026745.1 Myrmecophaga tridactyla | reverse complement strand
GGTTGGGGGTTGGCAGGTCATGACAGGTAGCAAGGACTACCTGAAGCTTGCATAAGAGCAACCTCCAGAGTAGCCTCTCCACTCAATTTGAACTCTCTCTGCCACTGATACTTGATTAATTATACTTCTTTTTCCCCCTTTTGGTCAGGATGTAATTGTTGATCCCATGGTGTCAGGTCTGGATTCATCCCTGGGAGTCATCTCCCATGTCACTAGGGAGACTTTCACCCCTGGATGTCATGTCCCATGTAATGGGGAGGGCAATGATTTCACTTGCAGAGTTGGGCTTAGAGAGACTGAGGCCTCATCTGAGCAACAACAGAAGTCCTTCAGAGGTAACTCTTAGGCATGCCTATAGGTAGGCTAAACTTCTCTGCTACCCACATAAGCTTCACAAGAGTAAGCCTCAGGATCGAGGGGATGCCCTATTGATTTCAGTGTCTCTAAAATTAGACACAGTATTAGGGGATTCCCTGATGGTAAAGTTTAATAGTTCCATATTATTTCTCCCATACCTCCGGAGACTTTGCCAATACTTCTTGATTATCTGGTTAATATACTCTAGGATGTTTCCAGGCATTACAATAATCTATACAGGATTAAAGAACCTCTTTCTTATTCTGTGTTTCCTGTGTTTCATTTGTTCAAATGAGCTATACAGTGGATTGAATTAGATTATGCACTACAGAAAATTTCAGTTCCAGAGCAAATAAACCTTTCTTCTGATGGCCTCAAATGCGTCTTTCTAAAATATAGACACTGTCTTCTTTACCCCTATGTTCTGAATTACTTAACCCCAACCTGTTTGACTTTGGTTATATCTCTAAATATCAGGTTATATATATAAAACAGCCTCTCAAAATCCGGAAATAAAAATCACCACTCCGGTCTTAATGTGTCTGCTCTAAAAGCTTACAATCTAGGCCGCTGTTTTCTTATAAGCATTTTCTAAAGGTGATCATACCATTCTTGTTCTCTTGTTTCTGGCTTGTTTTGCCTCACCAAATGTCCCATATGTTCATTTACACCATTACATGCCTCATGACTTTGTTCCTTTTTGTTGCAGCACAGCCTTTGTTCATAAGTACACACCATCAGTCTGCCAATCTACTTCTCCATCAGTGCGTCCTTTAGCCACCTGCATTCATTGGGCATCATGTAGAGGGCCCAAAGTCCACAGTCCATCAACATTCCCAATTTTAGATAATTTCATTGTTCCCAAGAGAAAGAAAACCAATAAACATACCCTTGCCAAATAGGTCCACACATCTAATTTTAGTAACTTGTTTTAACATCTCATCCTAAGCTTTGTGGTAAGTAGCAGCAAACAGATTGGACTGACCTGTGTATTAGCTTCTCTAGTAACTGTTTACATTTCTTCAGAGATTCTGACCTGCAGTGAAAATGGTGAAGAGTCTGGCAGTGGGAGACATAAAGAGGAGCTGGGATTCCAGTTAATTCACAAAGTGCCCAGTCAGCTCCTGGAATAATTCAGAGTCTGCTGTAACAAATCTGGTTTCCATCTCAGGCATGAGATAATGCTGGGTATTAACTCTGTATTGTTTTTTTCTTAAAGGCATTCCCAATCATCAGATTCCTTTTCCTTTAAAATAATCAGTTAAGGAATAATCCTTTACAGTTTTGTCCCAAATGCCTTGAATTTCATCTGGAGAAATAAAAATCTTAAGAGTGATTCAGCAAATGAACAAATAGAGCATATTTTCTCGCAGTGTGACAGACACCTTGGAAGAGTTTATCTTTTTTTTTTTTTGCATGTCTGAAAAATGAAAGAACCAGTTTGATTCATTACTTGAAAATGCATTGGAGATTTACTGCTCTGTCAGGAAAAATTTATATAAAGTAATGAGTGTCTGCAATTGTTTCCTTCCTTTTCCTTCCATGTATGAAAGATCGTGGGCTCTCGGGTCTGAGTCTGGGTCTCTGTTGTACAGAGTGGGGTGGGGTAGGGTGGGGAATGGAGAGGAGAATGGCAGAAGCCAAGGACAGGCCAGATTACTTTATATTAGAAAGGGTGAAAGAGGAGAGATAAGGGCAAAGAGATTTGAGGGTGGGGGAGATTGGGGGGGGTGAGATGTGGGCAGGAAGGGATGGATGGAACAAGTAGGAGGGAGGAAGGGACTGAGAGAAATGGAGACAATAAGGAGACATGGAGAAGATGACGCATAGCTGCTGAGACGTGAGAGACTAAATATCTCAGTGCTGAGACAACAGGAAGCCTAGTTGTTTTCAATTACACTCTTAAACACAGAGGACTTAACATTCATAAGAATATGACAATGCTCACAACAACCAAATACATACAAAATCTTCATGACTTTGTTTTTGACTCGTCTTTTCCTGTAGTGTAGTAGTGTATTTTTGCATTGTCTTTCATTCTCTTGAGCATAACAAAAATGACAATGATAGATGTGTTATTTTTATAACATACAATTCTATTGAGGATGAAATTTAATTTTTAGTCTGGAATTGGAATATTTTTTTCTCAGGAACTCTGAAGCATCATTTCCTCTTTAACATATTTTACGTATTTATAAATTTTTATAAGTTGAGAAAACTTCATTGGGAAAATCAACTAAGTCATGGTCTGTATTCTGAGAATGTTATTACACATCAATATTCATATGACTGATACTATATTGTTGCAAATGTCTTTTTATTGCTGTTTAACAGACTACATTTTCTTGCATTTGCTCCTAATATAGTTTTAAAAACTGGCTTTTATCTTGTTTTTTAGTTCTTCTTTCATTGTGATTAATTCTCTTATATTTATTAGGTATTTCTAATCTTGCTAGTGCCTAACCTTTCATTTCTTTGTGTGATTTCTGTGCAATATGTAGTTTTCCTGCAGTGCTCAGCACAAGGCTTTGTTGAATAAGTGGTTGTGGTCTAACAGAGTTCCCCAACTATTATTAGGGGTCAGTGGGTGTGATGTATCAACTTAGCTAGGCTGAACCATAGTCCCAAATTACTTAACCAAACACTAGTCTAGATGATATCATGAAGGGATTTTGCAGATTAAAGTTCCTGATCAGTTGACTTTAAGTTAATCAAAAGGAAAATTAGCCTGTGTGTTCCTGATGTAATCAGAGGAGTCCTTTAAAAAGACCCTTCTCTGAGCTCAGTAACTATTAACAGTTTCTGGGTCTGCAACTGCTTTACTTCCCGTTTGTTCTTGGGGTTTCAGCTTGCCTTTGACTTTCCTTTCCTCATGGCCTGTGGACAATCAGCTTCAGCTTTCTCATGATCTCTGCTTTCTTGTGTCTGCCCAAGGGATTTGGACTTGCCTTACCAGCCCTCACAATTGCATAAACCAGTTCCTTGTAATAAATTCATCCACTACACACCCACATAGCCACATATACATATGTATATGCATGCATATGTATGAACCTACAGACATACATACATCTATTGGTTCTGCCTTTCTGGTTGAGCCCTGACTGATAGAATGGGTATCTAATTCCTCCTCTTTTATCCCCAATGATTCTCATTAAGTTTAATATCTCCTATTGGTTCGGTTTCCCTAGAGAACCTTAGTAAATCTCAAAGTTTTGTGCATAGCAATTACTCATATGTTGAATAAATGTTTGTGGTTTGTGATTTCTGAAATCCTCAAGGTCTAAAATGTACTCTATGTGAAGTATAATTTTAATAAACATATAGGCTTTGTTCAAATTATTATACCTCGGGAGTATTCTTAAAATATTTCCATTTTTATTTTGAAGAAAGAGAGATAGCTGAGAAGTTTTGAACATATTTGTCCTAGTTTCCCTCTCATGTGTTAGAATTCAGTGAGCAAAGGAACTAACCATGGACCCAGAAAGGACTGTTCTATTGGAACTGTGAACAGCTCACCCCAGCCAGTGAAAGATGCTCGGGGTTGAAGGGTGGTCTTCTCTAAGGATGCTGAGCCAGTACCATGATCATCACACACTCTAATCTCTAGGGGGATGTCAACATTTTTTCCACACCCCTCACTCAAACCGTGAGGAACCAAGGACAAAGTGGAATGCACAAGGATACAGGGTAAAGCCACTAAAAACTGGGGTGGGATGGGGGTAGAAATTGAGAAATGTAGCTTTTAATTGGAGGGATGAAGGAGTTACAAATAGAATGGGTCATGAACAATTCCTTTCTTCCTTCCCTTCTTCCTTCCTTCCTTCCTTCCTTCCTTCTTTCCTTCCTTCCTTCCTTCCTTTCTTATTTTTCTCCTCTTTTCTTCTCTTTCCTTCCACCCAGAGGTTATTGTGAAGTAAGACTGTGATAAAAATGGTGTATTCAGGTTCTCCAGAGAAACAGACCCAACAGAATGTGTGTGTGTATTAGTCAGGGTTCTCTGGAGAGACAGAACCATTAGGAGATATCCGTAAATATTATGAGATTTTATAATTCTGTAGTGTAGGCTGCAAGTTGCAACTCCAATGAAGGTTTTCGATGAATTCCCTAGCAGAAGCTGGCTGGCTGAAGTAGGGATGAAAATTCTCTCTTCTGACTGCTGAAGTCACCACTTCTCCTTTTAAAGCCTTCAACTGATTGAATGACATGTCTCTCATTGCTGAAGACACTCTCCTCAGTTGATTGTAGATGTAGTCATCCATAAATGCAATGAACTTACTGATGGTTTAAATCCACAAAATGTCCTTGCTGTAAGTTAGGTCAGTACTTGCTTGACCACACAACTGGGCACCATTATCCGGCCAAGTTGACACAGGAACCTAACCATCACAGTGTGTATATATATTTACACACCTGTAATGTGTGTGTGTGTGTGTGTGAGAGAGAGATTTTTAAGGAATTGGCTTACATGATGGTGGCAAATCTAAATTCTGTAGGTCATAGGGCAGGCCATCAGGCTGGAACTTCCAGTAAGGGTGATGTTGAAGTCTTGAGTTTGAATTTCTTGGCATAGGCCAGTAGGCTGGAAACTCAGAGAGGAGTAGAGGGTATAGTCTTGAGGCAGAATTTATTCTTCTGGAAAACATAGCCCTTACTCTTAAAGATTTCAACTGACTAGATGAAGCCCATGGGCATTATTGAGGGTGATCTCCTTTGCTTAAAACCAATTGATTGTAGATGCTAGTCACATTTACAAAATACCTTCACACCAAAACCGAGCCTAACTGTCATATAAAACTAACCATCACAGATAGCTGAGGAAATACTTCTCATTGCAAGTAATCAGAGACTTGGAATGCCAAGCAAGGCTTTGTTGGGGTGTGGGTTGGAGACAGGAGGTAGGATGTGGGAAGTTTGATCCTGTTCTCATGAAAGGCTGGACTAATGGCAATTGCTTCTATTTCTGCTGGTTTCTGTTTTGGGAAGCTGGTGATAGGAATTCTCCATGTGGGCCCCCTGATGGGAATTCTCCATGTGGGCCCCTTCCCCCCGAGAAGAAGGACCACACTGGGTCCCAGATGGAAGGGGACAAAGAGCAGGCTGTCACCCAGGCCTATTCCAAAAAGCAAGAGAGAGCCTGAGGTTCATATCTGGCCCAGCCCAGTTCGCCTGGGCTGGAGCAGACAGGTTCAGGTGCCAGGTAACAGAGGGCATTTTCTCGGAGTGTCTTCTTGCATGGACTTCTGGGCTAAGCATGGTGCTGGAGGAAGTGGTTGACCATGGCAAACAGGTAGCCTTGGATTTAGGGACTCAGGATCTTGTCTCTTGGAGAAGTGACTAATGGAAAGGTATCCTAGTTCTGACTGATGGGCTGAGACAACAGCAAAGTCTCTTCAAAGATGTCTTCGTCTCTTTAGTCCTAATCCTGCTGCATTTTGCTTCTTTTTATAAGCAAAGTAAATAGAGAAATACGAGGAATAGAGGCATATCTGTACCTCTTTTGGAGACCTGTGTAGTTTGACTGAAATCATGTCTCCTGGTAAAGAATAATTCTGAGGAACATTATGCTAGAGAGATTTGAGGGAGATTAATGGGATTATTAAAAAGCTCTTCCTTGGATATAGCAGAGGTTTGTAACACTTTTAAATCACTGTCAAGGAAACAAAAGGATGGGTTACGAGGTAGTGTTGTATGAAATACATTGAGCAGGAATTTTAAAATATTAATCCATGTTTTACCTCTGGGAACACCAAATGATGGAACAATTGTATTATACACCAAAAAATTATAGCTTATCAAAAAGGGTCACATGCTCCATTGCCTTACAAGAAAAATTGTAGTTGAATTATAAGGGATTTCTAAACATTGTGAATGATTGGTCGGAGGTGTAGTCTTTTGTAACAGAAAGAGCTGCTGACTAGAATTACAGTTCCCATTAAGAGGCATATAACTGAAATAATTTTGCTTTAACAGTCATATCCTAAGGGCATATGGGTCATAGTGAGTGATTAAATTGAAAACATGAACCCAGTAATAATTGCTATATATGTATCCCCTGTGGATGACCTCACTTTTTTTCGTTAGGACTTTGGCATTCTCAGACATTTACCATTGTAGCAAGATATACTGATAAAAATAATAAAGTGATTGAATATACCATTAGATTTTTCACTATAAAAGTATTCTCAGCACAAGAGACAGCATATTGATATCTTTTATAAATTGAAATAGTATACAGAGAGCAAAAGGATTAGATAGACATAGCAGATAATTTGATGGCAAGAAAAATACCATAGATCAGCAACAATGAGCCATTGTAGTAAAAATACAAGTATGGTAATGATAAAAATAATGCTTTGCAAAGTTATCAGGCATACATTTGGATAAGAAAAACCCTTCCTACAGACAATGATAGAAACATTATGAATATTTACTTAAAGTAGTTATTCTGACCTGAGAATGTTGAATAATTGGCAGAAATAAGAATTTATGTGTTAGCTCATGGAACGGAGATTGTACTTTTGGAAATCATGTATTTTTCAGAGCTATATGACTCTCTGAAGTCTGCTTATTTCTAACACATTTTTGGAGTTCCCTTAGCTTGGGACACAATGGAACTTTGAATTTTTGACATGAGGATTTGTGCCAAAGATTTATACCAACAAGTAATACTCTATTTTGTACCTATCCTCCTTGTAGCTCATTGAGGAGGAAAAGCTAGACTCAGATATTTGGCTGGCTGCTCTGTGGAGGTTTCACATATGCTAACAGTACACTACGGCCTTGTGTGCTTTTAGGATCAACATACATTTGGAACGAGGAAGGAAAGCAGAGAATTGGGTTTGGATGGAGAACCAGAGCGGTGGAGCAAGCCCAGAGATGGCTGTTCAGAAACATGGAGAAACGAAGGCATGACATTCGTCAGAATTGTCACAAAGCAAGAGAAAGGAGCTATGTTGAGGTTGATGACTGTGTGAAGGAAGTTAGGAAACTTCCATGGTCATTAAGCAAGAAGAAATCCATGCACATATTTGCATAAATGTGTGTTTATGTGTGCATTTATGACAGTAAGCCTTTGTCTTCTATATGGCGGGGGTCACATTTCATTCTTTTTCCATGTCAGTATCCCATTATTGCAGCACTATTTGTTGAATTTTTGTTTGTTTGTTTTTGGAAAGCATGTGGGCCAGATCAAAGCCGGGTCTCCTGCAGGGCAGAAGAAAACTCTACTGCTGAACTACCCTCACATGCCCGGTCCTTTACTTTTAATGATTTCATTGACTCACATAGAGTCACATGGTACCCCAGCAAGTAGATACTCCCCTTTACCTGAAAGACCGTTGGTGCTTTGATCTATGCTTTGTTGGCCTTTGGTAGAAGAAGCTGAGGTGAGAGAAGGGGGTGAGGAGAAGTGTGGTAGTTCACCGATGGTGAGGCGGTTTGGGAGAGGTGGGGCTGGGTGCTGACCTCTTCCTCTACAGAGACAACTCTGAACAGAGACTTCTCTCATAGCCACTGCAACAGTTGCGCTACTCAGGTCACCCAGGTGTTGGCTGTTTCGGAGAGGAGCCCCTGTTTTTCATCTTGCGGTATTCTTACAGCAGGATACAGGACTTTGTGGCATCATTCCTTTCTTCCTCAACTAACAAACTTACTCCACAAAGTAGAAAGATGTGAGTTGCCTTACTCAAGCTGTTTGATGAATGAATGAATGCTGTTTCTTCTCTTGCCTGCTCATGGTGTTTAGGCTTTTCCAAAGCTCTATTCTAAGCTCCCTTTCCTGCTCTTTTCCTCAGGGTATTTCCTCCCTTCACTGAACTCTCATTGTACCATATGTACTGCCCCTGAATCTTATTCTTTAGAACTTATTTCTCTCTTTTGAATTTCAGATCTGAATTTCCAATTGCTTGTTTTATGTCCTAAAAAGTCTTCTAAACTCAACCTGTACAACATGGATTTAATTTCTTCCCTCAAGTCTGATCTTCCTTTTTCTTTGTTCTGTGTCTTAAGTATCATGATCCTACTTTTTCCTTTTATTCACTCAACCTAGAAATTGTGTTGTCATTCTCTTTACTTCCTGTATCCAATTAGTCAGGAAACTGTATTCAATTTGCTTCTTAAAAGTTTCTTGACTCATTCCCTCTTTGCCATTCCCATGGATACTGCCCTAGTTCAGAACCTCATTATCTCTACATTGTCATTTGAATTACCTCCTAAAACACCCATGGCCATGTCATTCCCCACCTGAAGTATTCAGAAGAGATGCATTAGGATAGAACTTGTCTCTGGCCTCTGACTCTCTGAAAGGTCCAGAAGATCCCAGTTTCTGAGGGGGAGCCGTGACTCGCATTTGAGAATGCTCTACAAAACTTATGACTGAAAATCCTTTAAAAAATCCATTATATTCTAGAGATGAAGGTGCTGCTGACTTGATTCAGCTATGACCTAATTGTCTTAGTGAGAGCTATTAATATGCTGGAAGGAATTCCTCCAGGTCCCTTCTTCCCCATAATGAATTTTTAAGGGCAACATTCAAACTCAAGGTCAGCTCACAAAGGCATCATTTATTTGCCTTATGGTTCCAGGTGGAGGGTTTAAGCAGTCTAATTCTGAGTTGTTTTTTTTTTTAAAGCATTCATGTAAAAACCAGCTATAATTAATTTAGTTTTTTTTTTTAAATCAGAATCTATATAATCCAAAGAGGTCTACTGACATATTTTCTTTCCCAATTAGATGGCCTTAGATGTCTAAAATGGTAGTCCTAAGACACTGGATGCAACAAAAAGGTTTTCTAGACCATCAAAGAGCTATCTTAAAAAAATAAAAGTAACACAAAGCAAAACAAAGGAGCTATCTTACTGTGCTTTTATTATATGTGAGACTTTGTATTGTCTATTTTTCTCCATTGCCACCTCCATCCCCTTTGCTTTACTGGCATTTTCTGTCTTATTGGGCCATTTAGTCCAGGATAGTTTATCAATACATGTTTATTTCAGTAGGATTAAAACATTAAATTACTGGATTTTTGAGTTAATGAATTTTATTGCATTCTAACTTTAAGGATAATATACAGCATATACAGAATATATTTTAGCAACTCTACCATGTACCTAGCCCTCAAGCCTTTTGGCTTTCAAACAATGTTTGATTTGTGCCTATTAGAGAGTAGACATAGATTTTTTTTATGAAAGGAGATTTGGTTTTGATAAAGTGCTTGTTTTTCTTTAATAATTGAAAATAGAAACTTAAGAGTATTAAAGAAACCATTTTTTTTTAAAAATAAAAAAAGTTGTACGGTTCTGATCAGATTGAGGTTGATCCCCTGTCATGGAATTTGGTTTCAGGTATGTGAGATGCAGAAATAGAAATGTTTGTGTGGTTTTCCTGAAGCACTTGAACGTCCCTAGGTGAAGTGAGATTGAAAGAAGGAAACACCAGACCACTACCTGTGCCCTTAGTTAGGCATGCAAAACTGTATTTGCTTAATGTAAGGCATGACAGTGCATATCTCACAGAGTCACGCGCGTTGACACTTGCAGTCTCTGAAGATTTCCAGTGAACACACCTTATGAAGATGAATTATAGATTAGAATTTAAACATGCTGCATACTGAAATCTGGCTTTACAAAACAAATAAATTTGGAGTTAATAATTTGCTTTCTTTAAAGAACTACCAAATAATTATTTAAAAGGCAAAGCCCCTGAGCACGTTTCAAATGTGCTAGGTTTAGATAAGGCAACTCTCCAGAACTTTCAGGAGCGCCGTACACAGAGTGAGAAGACTCTCTAGTTGCACATATGAACTTTGTCTGGACTTGCTTCTTTGTGGTGATAATCGGAATGAAAGGCACCCACAGATGATCCTCTAATCACCAACTGGCCAAAAGTTTAAACCAAGTTTCAGAAGAGCTTCTGGAGAGGCAACATTTCTGCCATTAGCACAGAGCCAAAAAATTGGGAGTCAGGATTCTGTCAGTTAACTTCCTCTCTCTTCACCCCTATTTAAATCTATCCCTAAATCTTTCAGCAAAAAGGGGCAAAACAAATGATCTCTTTCCTTTATCCACTCTCTTGTGAAGATGCCCTGAAGGGAGATAAAATGGAGGGAAAAAACCCTACCATTTAAAGGTAAGCATTTTAATATACACACATATAATGTTTTATTTTTAAAATTATGCAAATAATATATCAGTTAGCTGTCATCAAAATAATGCTATATAACAAATTACCGAAAACTCAGTGACATACAGGAATACCCATTTTTTCTCATCTACAGGTTGATTGCATATCAGCTGAACTGGGCTTGGCTGGAGTGGATGCTGGGCAGCGTGCTGCAGATAAGCTGGGCTTCAGGGTACAGCTGGGCTTTGCGCCCTGCTGAAAGAACAGGCTCAGGTGTGTTCCATGCATATTCATTTTGTGATCTAGGCTTAAAGGGCAGCTCTTCTAATCGCCGTGGCAGAATCATGAGAGAACAAGAACAATAGCACAAGAATAATTCAAGCTTCTGCTTGCATCACATCTGCAAAGATCCTCTTGGCCCAAAGAAAACACGTAGCTGAGCCAAAGTCAAGGGGTGGGAAATCGCAAAAGTGGGAGGAACAGGAAAGTGACCTGGCAAAAGGTGTGGCCATAGGGAGGGGAGAAGAACTGGGGTCACAAATTGTATGAGTATATATTTTCATTAAAATAACTTAAGCAACATAGAAATACATATATATGTATAAAATTATGGCTAATATTTAATGCTAAGCTCTGTTGAGTACTTTAATGAGCTCATCAAGATCTCAACACAGTCCTAAGAACTAGGTAAGATGAACAGTTGCATATTTGTGAATGGAGAGATAGAGGCAGAGAAATTAAATAATGGCTCAGAGTTACATAGCTGCTAAAATGGGGTTTCTGGATGTAGACTTTGGATTCTTAAAAACTACACTAAATAGTGAAAATTCTCTTTTATTCCCTGCTCAGCCTTGAGCCTATCCGTTTTCTCAGAGGTAACTTTCTGTCAACAGTCTGGGTTATAAATGTCAGACCTCTCTATATGCAAACACATATATGCTACTAATAAAATCGGACCACACTATTTAAATAGAATTTTTAATTTTGGCAATCATACATCCCATCTGCAAGTACTCTTTCTTGTTCCTGGATTACTTTCCTTCATAATTGGTTGAGAATACTAATCTGTCTGAGGATAACCATTACCACTACTTCTCTTACAGCACTACTAAGATATTTCTTCTATTCCATGAGTTTTGGTTGTTTTTTTGTGTTGACAATTTTCCTTAAATGTCTATTGATCTAGGTTCGTTAGTATAGGTAGCAGGCTGAATTTCATCTATTTTGTTTGTCTTTTCAATGAGTAGCTTATACATGTAAAAAAAAAAGTTAATTGTTTTCTAATTAATCAGTTTCCACTTTATCTTTTAATCCCTTTCTCCTGCTTTTGTTCTTTTATCCTACTTTGGGGTTTCCTGCTTATTCTGGCATCCAGGGAAATCACAGGCAAAGTTGTTTGGTGCTTTGTCCTGGTGTATCTATTTTTCTCAAAGATTTGAAAGAAAAAGTAGAATTCAGGGTTTACAAATTTGTTAATGATAAAGCTAGAGAGGGTTTTAAAGAGGATTAGGAGAGAAGTAGGCTGAGTGGCGAGGGGCTGCTGCGGACTGTG
>PVIY010059626.1:0-11970 GCA_004026745.1 Myrmecophaga tridactyla | reverse complement strand
AAGGAAGGAAGGAAGGAAGGAAGGAAGGAAGGAAGGAAGGAAGGAAGGAAGGAAGGAAGAAAGAAAGAAAGAAAGAAAGAAAGAAAGAAAGAAAGAAAGAAAGAAAGAAAGAAAGAAAGAAAGAAAGAAAGAAAGAAAGAAAGAAAGAAAGAAAGAAAGAAAGAAAGAAAGAAAGAAAGAAAGAAAGAAAAAGAAGGAGGGATGGAGAAGAAGAGCAGAAGGTCCACATACTGATTCCTTCTCTTATTTAATGAATATTTCTTGAGCATGTTGTATGTGCTCAGACCTGTTTTAGGTGCAAGGGACATAGCTGAGAACAAAGCTCTCGGGGAACTTACATTTAAGATGGGCGACAATACAATATCAGATAGCTTTGAGCTCAGTGAAGAAAAATGAACTGCAGTGAGAGGATGAAGAATGGAAGAGGGAGGGAGCTATTTTAGGTAGGCTGGGTGGTCAAGAAGCTTTCTCTGATGCAGTGACATCTGAAGGGACAGTGAAGGAAAGAATAATCGTGTTTTCTGCTCATGCATTAACAGATCCCATTCAATTCAGTATGCTGGCTATGCTCCTCCATTCTATAAAGACCAATTTCACCATTAGAAATGCATTGCCATACAACCCACTTTCATAATAACTAAGCCCTGATTCTTTAGAAATATATTCACATTCACCCTGGAAACCAAATTGATTTTCAGACATTCCCATCGTTTTGACCAAGCTACAACAATCTGGATGTGTTTTTACTTCATCACGTAGGGATAAATAGATAATTACAAACCAGAACCATATTTGCCATTAGACTTGTGCCCTCCCCTCTTCCTTTTTATAAGTTTCTAAAAGTGTGATGGAAACGCCCCCAAAATGAAAATATGAAGTTTATGAGAACTTCTGGAGAGCTTCTATTTCATTTCCTTACTCTACCCAATCCATCTGAGAAATGTCTAATCCACGGTCTAATCACGTGTTTAAATTCCACAGAAGAGATTCCACTCTCCTGCTTATCCTTTGGCTTTGCCATAAATAAGCATATAACTAGTAACAGACATTATGGCCAATTGAAACTGTTATTTTGGGTTTTCTAAAACATACATTTCAGATATACTCCTCAAACAACAAATTATTTGAAGAAAGCTCTATTCTGCAACTCTGCTTTGTTCAAAGCCTAACAAATCACCATTTCCATTGAGGACTCAATTATTGCCAGAGCTGTTTCATTCATTGCAAATTGAATTAGGCAGAAATTTGGCTCTCAGAATTTTAGACCAGATGCAAGTTTCAAAGAAATTTTTCTTCTGCAGATGCAAGAACTATTTTCTGATTCGAGAATCCAAACGACTTTGTATGTTTCTCACTCTTCACACTGAAAATCAGAACAGTTACCTCCAGTCAGTAATTTTGAAATTCTCCTGATCTGATGTTCATCAGTGTAATCATAAATAGAGGGATATCTTAAACAGATATTCCAGAACCAGTGAAAAACTTGTCCCTCACTTTAATTATCATCAATATCTAACTAGGGTTTTGGCTGGGGTTATTAGTTACCTCATGATAAGGTCATGTGTGCAACTGATGTGAGGTTATATGCTTTCTTTTTTATATGTCTCTGTTCCTTGCTGGCTGCCAAATCTCTTTCACTCACTCTGTGCCTTCAGAAATCACTGAAAGCCCTGAAGATGGAAGAAGTCAAGAGTTACCGAGAGAAAAACAAAGGAAATCATGGCTAGCAGCAATATCATAGTCAAACAACACTGAAAAGAATTCCATAAATAATTATAGGTAGACTTTGCTGTATAATTATTTCCAATAAAATGCGACATCTGTATCCCTAAACTGACACCAATGCAACTCTACTCCAGGGGAATTAACCTTACAGTCTCTCTATACGTGTAGTTTCTCTGCATTCTTCTTTAAATAGAAACAAGCAGATGTGAAGGGGTTCTGAAAGATTTGTTGCATGGATTGTGCGATTTCCAACATTTCCTTGCTTAGTCACACAGAGGTCCCCAAATAAAATTAAACCTCATTCACATCCTATTCTTTTCTCCATCAAAAATATGATCCTCCCTAAATTTACTTGCTTTCCATGAGGCAGTCCATGATGGAAAATGTAATTAAAAAACAGCTCTATTTCCTTGCACATGTCTAAACAAATACTGAGGTAAAAAGGAAAAATAAAATATTAATTTTTCCCCTGACATTTCAATTCACCCATTCTGCAAATTAGCAAATAATTCTGCACCCCAATTGTTACTGCAGGACGAGTGTACTTGAGTGGTACCATCAACTGTAGACGAAGAAATCACTGATGCCACAGAAAGGCATGGACGGGCTTGTAATTTGAAGCCAATTCTCCCTACTAACAAAGCATAAAGGATGCATTTGTATTATGCTGATGCCCACCATAAAATCTTAGACACATTTTAAGTATGTCATCCTGAAAACAGGGGGGAGATATTTCTTTCTGGAAACATAGAAATTGCTGAATTTTAATAAATGACTCTTTTATTTGCTCTCTACCCCCTTGTTTGGGACCTATCTTTTTGCCTCAAACACAGAAGATAGATGTATAAATCTCTTCTTCCATACACGTCACTAAACATGAAGTGGAATCCGGTGTGGGATTGGCAGGGAAATCAGTCACTTAAGCCACTGTGAATCTCCCAAGACTTCATTATTAAGCATTTCATATAATTTGCATACTTCTTATCAAGCATAAAAGAAGTGTTCGAGTTTGTTCAGGAATGTGATATTTCCTCAAAAAATATTCTACTTATAAGCAGTTTTTGTGTGCCCTCTAAAACATCATTAACAGACTTTTGTGAACTGCCCATAGGACCGCTAAATCCAACTTAATTTGAAGTTGTACATCCTGTTCCTTAAGCAATGTTTGGATATTACCAATATACTGAAAGATAGATGAGATGTGCTCATGGCAATACAGCTTTTAACCTTTCCTCTCCTCTACCATGACGGGGGTGAATTACCGTAAATGATGGGTGCACTGTCTGCAGTGTGGACAATTGATTTGACCTGACTGCCTCCAAAGCTCTAATGGACTTTGTGGCCGAATCCCCCGAGATATAAAATATGTCAAAGTGAATTGGAACAGGTTAAAGAACAGGCCTGCTTTTCATTGCAGGCTCTAGCTATCATACATCTCCCAGTTGTTCAGGGCAAAAGATTAAAAATGATCAATACCCAAATCATTTTTTTAAAGTGTTGCCCTCAGTAAATCTATTTTTGTTATTTTTCCCCTGCCAAGCATAGTTTTACAAACCTCAAAAAGATATTTTTTTTTAAACACAGAATTGCATGCACAGCTCTATCTTCAGTTTATTTTCATTTAATTTATCCTCATCTATTCAGTATATTGATTGCTTGGGTTATATAAAATTTCTTTGGATTTAGATAGTGAATTTCCCATTCTTTGAGTTTGCACTGAAGTTTCTATTTACACTGAGAATGAAGGTTATACTTCAGGAAAACAAAAGAGAATGTAATAAAGTAGAGGATGGCCAGATAAAATATTAAAAAAAAGAACCAAAAATGTTTACATCAAAATAACTTCTGTTTTTTGGGTTGAAATGACATTTTTTTTCTCATTCACAGGACAGACAAGAATAAAAAACAATGGCCAGGGTATACATAATGCTAAATTAATTAATTAATACTATAAGAAGTGAACTGCAATAATAAAGAGTTATATCTTAATGTTTGTCTCTCAGGAGGCCATTAGGAAAAGAAGCACATATTCCAAGAGTAAATCCATGCAAATAGAAGTTAGAAAGAAATCATTCGGTAAATCAAGGAAAGAAAAATGAGTTTCCATTTGGATCAGGAGTGAAGTTAGCATACGAATAGCAATCTTAACATAACTTAATTCTATATTCTGGGAAACAACAATGTATGAGGGAGAGTAAATGTCACTTTGAAGGTATATCTCATAAAGTAAACTTCTGAGAACCAATGAATCCATTTTCTTTCAAAATGCTATGGTTAATCGGGCTATTGTCATTCATTCAGCAAACACTGGGCCCTACTCTGAGCAAAACACTGAACTAGACAATGAGAAGGGAAAGTAAGAAGAAAGACACCTATTCCTGCTCAAGGAGATTACTGTCTAGCTGAGATTAGAGAAGCATGCAAGTAACATCGGTCTAAAGCAAAAGGTGGTGAATTGCAAAGTGCTTTGGGCCTTATAGAAGGGAGAGGTGGTAATCCCTTAGCAGAGTAAGCTTCAGGGAGGTGGTTATATTTAAATGGGGTCCAAATGCAACACAGAGCTAAAACAATTTCAAAATGCCAGAGGGAAATGATTCCCATAAGTATATTACCTTATATGTGCAAGTGTGATGCCTACTGTAATTTAAATACTGAGCCTTAAATTAGGGGTCAGCACACATTTTCGGTAAAGGGCCAGATAGTCAATATGCAGGCCATATGATTTCTGTTGCAACTACTCTACTCTGCCATAAACAATACATAAAGGAATGAGCATGGCTGTGTTCCTATAAATCTTTATTTATGGACACTGAAGTCTGAATTTCATATAATATTCACATGAAACAAAATATTATTCTTCTTTTGATTTTTTCCAACCATTTAAAAACGTAAAAACAATTCTTAGCTCATAGGCTGTACAAAAATTGGTGATGTTTTGAATTTAGCCTACACTTTGGTGTTTTAGTGTCTCATCTTAGTTGCCCATTTTTCTTATAATTTTCTACCTATCATATCTTCTTCAGACTTTATGTTTCCAAATAATCTTTTTAGTACAGCCCCAGGGGAGAAACCAAACAAATAAGTGAAAAAAACCTCTTCCCTTCTTATACAATGTGTGACTTCTATTTCTTTGAAACATTTCAGTTCTTTCCTGATTTTCTTGGAATAAATCGACCAAGTTGTACAATGTTATATTATGTTATGTTATGTTATGTTATATTACATTACATTACATTACATTACATTACATTACATTACATTACATTACATTACATTACATTATATTATATTATATTATATTATTATTTTCTAAAAGAGCAGGGTTACTATTTTTGTTTGGGTTTTCTGCTCCAATGCCCTTCCAGATGATAATAACTGATGTTTCATCGAATTCTTTTAGTAATAGCAATATATGGGTCAAACATGACTGCGTTTAATAGGCTGAAGAGTTCATAAGAAGCACAGAATGAAATGAAACAAAAAGAATATATTTGACCCTAAAAAAGAATTTGAAAGTACTTTCTAACCTAAACACTCATCCTACAGTCACGAGTGCCCATTTTCTTGTGATTGTCAGGAAAGAACATTGAAAGACATGCAATGCAACATAGTTCTATGTTATCTCATTTGATCTTATTCTATCCTCACATTATCCCTGCAAAGGAAATATCATATTATTTACATTTTTTGAAGTTTGAAGAGATTTTGAGTTACCTGAGTTAACGTAGTAAATGGTAAAACCAAAATGTGAACTAGACCTTTTGCCTCCAAATTTCAAAACTCTTTCATTTGCTGCTCACTTCTTCTGGTCTGAAGTCAGGGTGGTCTCAGCCTGTAATTTTCATATATAATTAAATATTAAGAAACTAACCAAGCAGCTAGAATGCAGGCACACAAGCAAATCCAAATTTATTATAGTCAATAGATGAATCACTACTGAGTAAACGTTTAGTGCTTAGCAATGATGTTGCATTATGCTGCAGCGGGGAAGGCAACAACACTACACGCTAAGTCCGGAGAGGAGGGATATGTCTGCAACCCAATTCTAGTTTCTTTACAAAGTAATTCTGATTAAAGAAAGAAAAGAGTTACCACTTTGATTTCTCATGAAATAAATTCCCCTTCATCTCTGCAGATTCTATCAATCCATCCATATCTATATCTATCTAAATATTTATATATATAGTCATTTTTGTCTAAGAGGAGCATTAGATTAAAAACTAAAATATTCAAATAATACCTTAAGAGAACAGTAGAAATATTATACAGATATGATAAACAGAAGTATGATGAGGAACCACCAACCACTCCTTTCAGAATGGTGTCAGAACCTGCATATGAACTCGGAGTATCGGAGGTTTTCTTGTTCAATCTCTGAAGAGGGTAGTACATGGAATCTCTGACCCCGAATCAAAGAGCCAGAATTATTAAAAAATCAATCGGTAATGTAAATGTTAATTAAAAACACGATCACTTCTCATAGATGTTAAAGTGGTATGCAAAATTTAGCCTATATTCCAATAAACAGTCTGCAAGATCCACTTCTTGGGATTACAGACTTGTGTTTTGCTCCTATTGATTTTAAGCATATTTCAAAAATAAAACAGTTTTTTTAGGGGACAAAGTGGGTTATTATCAAATTTCTAAGTGATTAATAACCTTATGATACATAAGAGTGCCAAAAGTCAAAATAATGAGAAAATCATAGTTCAGGAATAAAGTAGTTTCCAGTTGTTCCATTGTTCCTCTGATCAGTCTCATGAATTTCTGCAGAAATGCTACAGTAAGAGAAACATAAGCATTTAATTTAATAAAAACCTAGATAAAATTACTGATTTTGGTTTAATTCTACTAGATGTAGGGTAGTATTTTACTTATCTTTGCTTCACGTCCACTAGGAAGTCCAATGGTAATTGCACGCAATGTTTCCCCAATGGTATATTTCTCTCCAGTGACACAATTCATGGAATTGTTTTTTCCTATGGGCCTGGATTCTATAAATTAACTGCTTTTGTATAATTTACCATACATCTGCTTGAAAATGGAGCTGAAGTAATCAATGACATCTAGTCAAATAACCTGATAACAACCAGATTCTAGAACTATTTATCCAGATATTTAACATAATATTGACAGGACTGCTTTCCATTTCTGACTTTCCTTCACCTGGACTACATCTGCCTTTCATATTGTCTCTCACTCCTACTTTTCCATCCCAGGGCCTCCTGGTGTGGTCTCCCTGAGTTCTTCCCTGCAGGGTGAGGCAGGGTGGAGCAGGGTGAAAATAGGGAAGAAAACACGGTTTTCTTGTTGCCAGAAACCGTGCATGTGTGTTTGTACGGGTTTCTTATTTATTCTGTTCCTTAACTCATTTGAACATGCCTCTTTAATAAAGCCTGGCTGTCAAGCATGTATTTTTTATAAACTTTTTACCTGAAGTATTACAAGTCATCCAGAAAAGATATGAATCATAAGTATCCGACTTAATGAAAGACTCAGGGTGAATACGCACACCCATGTAATACCCCCCAATCAAGACATACAATATCACCTGCATGCCAGAGGGCCCCTCCTTGGTCCATCCCAATCACTACTCCATCCCTTCTTTCTACCAAACAAATATTTTTGTGGGTCATTTATGAACCACTTCAACATTATTTAAATGTACTCATCAACACCATGTCTTTCTACTCAGTGTTATTTTCTCTCCTAAAATGTGTTTAGAGTTTTACACATTTTGTGACACAGCATATAGAAGTCAGTAGCATGGCCTCCAATGAGTATCTTGGCTTCCAGTTACAAAGGTCTGGCTCCCTGACTAATAAGTTTTGTTATCATGGACAAGTTATGTAAACTCGCTAAGCCTCAGTAGTTTTCTCAACTGAAAAATGCAAACAATAACAGTACCTAACTTTGTGGGATTATTATGAAGATTAAATGAAAGAATGCATGTAGGAGTTATTAACACTTTTTCTTGTTACCTAGTAAAAAATACTGTTTGGATTTTAGTAGTCTGGCATGATTATAGTCATCAACAAAGGTGTGAGTCCCTTCCTGGCACCTGTGTAATTCTGCTTGGATAAACTGTGTAAGCATCTATGTACATAACTGGGCTCCCCCTCTAATTTTAAATGTGATCAAGACAATCCTTAATGTTAGATAAATATCTGTGCCTCTATAAATCTAGAATCTAGCTCCCAAATACATGCATACTTGTGTATACAGCTCTCCTAAAATAAAATAGTTCCCACTCAGTTCTTCCCAAAACTCTGTCTTTTATGATGCATCTTAAATACCACCTCCCACTGTAAATCTTTGTTAAATCCCCTGATTCTATGCAACCTATGTTCTGTGACGTTCCTAAAGCCCAGAACTTCCACTATCTGTCTTGAACCAAAGGGTATATAAGTGACCATGCTACAAATTTAGAGGCTGGGTCTCCCTGAGCACAGGGATTGTTTCTATATCACTTGCAGTTGGCTCAGCACTGTATCTTCTGCATATAAACAATAATATTTTAATGATCAGGCTGTCAAACAAGCATATCCAAGCTTATAGTTAACTTTTTCATTTAATTCTTATAGCAGCATTACAAAATATGCCAGTTAAGTATTACAGTTATTGTCATGTTATGGTTGTTTAATTTGACAACACTTATGTAGCCCTTAATATGACCATGCAGGGTTGTAAATGCTTTACATAGCATCAAGTTATTTAATACTACTCTATGAGGGAGGGGTTATTATTGTTTCCATTTTACAGGTAAGGAGACCAAGACCCAAAGTGATTGAGTCAGTAGCCCAGGTCGCATAGGTAGTGCTACAGAATGATGGGCTCACTGCCCAGTGCACACAGAGGCCAGTACTGTGATACCAGGATTTTAAGAAAAGCATTTTATTGTGACTCCTCAGCTGGCAAGGAGACAGAAGGCAAGCTCAGGTCTGTCTTCTCAGTCTGAGAAGTAAAAGAGTTTTATGGGATGGTGTTTTAATTTGTAAGCTGCCGAATGCAATATGCCAGAAATGGAACAGCTTATTAAAAAGGGAATTTAATAAGTTACAAATGTATATTTCTAAGGCTGTGTAAATGTCCAAATTAATGCAAGCCTACAAAAATGTCCAAACTAAGGCATCCAGGGACTGATACTTTGGCTCAAGAAGGCTGATGATCTTCAGGGTTTCTCTCTCAGCTGGAAGGGCACATGGCAAGGTCTGCTAGATTTCTCTCCAGGCTTCTTCAATGGCTTCCCCAGGGGCATGTTCTTTATGTATCTCCAAAGGTCTCTGGCTGCGTGGGCTCTGTTGATTCTAAAGCTTTTTCCAAAATGGTTCCCTCTTAAAAGGTTCCAGTAAGCAATCCCACCTTAAATGTGGACACACCCAAATTTCATGGGTCACATCTCCATGGAAACAATCAAAAAGGTCCCACCCAGCAAAATTGAATGAGGAGTAAAGGATATGACTTTTCTAGGGGTACATAATAGCTTCAAATCAGCACAGATGGGAACAAGGGGAGGTGGAGACAGTGATGGGGATTTGTGTTAACATATTCTGGTTGGTTTTTTGTAGAATTATCCGTATGTGATACTATTATGGCGGTGGACCAGATCTTCCTTGTTGAGGGACCTCTAATATTTTATTTGCTTCCAGTGTCTTCTCATCCTCACAATCCTGGTTCGGGGAAGGTGATTTTGTTGTTAGTGTCTCAGGGGTCATCTAAAGGGCAAGAATTTGTATTTTTTCACATGCTCCAGTTTATAATCCATGGCCAAATTTGCCTGCCTGTAAAACAAACTCAGGAAAAGACTTTAGTTATGGGTAGAGAGCAGGGGAAGAAGTCCTGGTACACATGTTTTGGCTTGAGTTCTGAGCACTGGCTATGACAATAACTCAAGGACTCCCAGCTATCCCCTCATGGTTTCAGCAGTAAATGGCATAACTGGGGTTCAAACCCAGGCAGACCAGCTCAACTGTCAGTACACCTCACAGGGACTGCTGTCTGCCTGGGAAGAGGCCAAGAAATTGGTGAAGAAATTGACTGAAGATAGGCTTTCAAACAAAGCTGTGGTGTGTAATTTAATCAAGGTGCTCTGATCTAATCTAGACTAGAGAGATATTTTAAGTATTTGGGTTGTTTTCCCTCTTCTACCTTAACCTCTTTACCCTTGCCTCTTCCCCAGGTTTGCGCAGAGAACTAGAGAACTTGCCTCTTTCAGGTCTTGCTGCAGACACACCTTGGGACCAGTTTGGCTTCTTCATGCTTTAGAAGCAGAAATATCTATAAAGAGGCTTTTTTAACATGCAGGGAAAAAAACACACACACACTTTTAACAAGTAATTCTCTGTTCTCTTAGACCATACTAAGAAAATTACTGTTTACATAATTAGTATTTAATGAGAATTTTCAGAGATACTAGGTATTTCCTCTGTACATTAACTTATCTTTATCACATTTATTAAATGCCTCTATGCATTGCACTGTCCCAACTACAAGAGATACTGAAATATAAGGCATTATTCCTTATTTCAATTGGTTTACAATCTCATTTTCTCTTTAAAATTATCTTTTTTCCTTAATTCTTTGACTGATGGTCTTAATTGAAATAACATCCATAAAGCATTTTATATTTCTTGGAAAGGAAGCAATATATTATCATGTTTGTATATAAGCATTACAGTTAACATATGGCAAACGGTTCTAGGCAAATGCTCCATATAGATAATTCAAAAAAATTTTTTTTTACTTTGTTCAAATCAGTGTTGATCTCATTGTATTTGTTGTATTTCTTAAAAGAAAAGGGAAAAGAAAAAAAAAAAAAAAAAAAAACCTCTTCTTTTCCCCCCTGGCAGTAACATGAATAAGACACCTGGAGAATATTTCAGATTTCTGGGAAGAATATTTTAAAGGTTGCTATTTCTGTTTGCCCCTTCCTGTTGTGAACGCACACCTTTATAAGGGCACATCATCCCTCTGTGAGGAGCACGAGGAGGAGGAACTGGTGACTTCCCTGGGTCCCTATTCTTGTATTTAGAAACGCAGTTGGGTGTTGCTGGCCTGCTGTCTCTTGAACGGCCAAAGTTGAACACTCCATTATCTGGGCAGACGACACCTTATTCTCATTCCTTAACAATTCTAACAACTCACAGCCCCTCTCGGTCTCTTTATGAACACAGATGTCATTTTAATGGGGGGAGAGCTGAAGTGACAAGAAGGTGACCTGTGGGTGAACCCAGGAGCAGGTGAGGCCTGTCAGTTTTTAATTTGAAACTGGTGTCAGGTCTGAGGAATGGCCAGTATAATCACATTTGTAACTGATCTCCTATAAACTCTGCAAACATTCACAGGACAGCTGTTGTGGGCAATATGAAATTAACAATTCATGTGGAGGTCTCTGGACACCTAACTGAATCAAATGTATCTTTTTAAACTGTATAAACGCAGCATGTTTTCCAGATGACAGGGTTGGCATAGCAAAAAAGCACTGATTGTGCTCTTTAATGAAAGATATTTTTGGCACCAATCTATCTTTATAAACATTTTTTAAAAATACAATCACTCTTCCAAGGCATAAATTTAACTTACAGCATAGTCCAAGCAGAAAAAGCCTATAAAATTAAACCCATTGCTATGATCATATAATATAATATAATATCAAGCTTCAAAAGTTATACCCTAATGCATACCTTTACACAATGCTTCCTGTTTAAAATGGTTTCTATTCAGTCCCTTAACATTTTTTACAGCAAAAACTCATTCTAAATACTACCAGTATCATTATTCAATAAACGTACCTTGTGCAATTTCTAAAGTTTTACATTTAGTGGGAAATTATTCTGACCTGGGATTTGCCTACAAAAATCAAATTCAAATGTTCTACAACATTACAATGTTATCTACCCAAAAAAAGAAAGTATTCAACGCTCACCAGGGCAGAATGTTCTTATAGACTTAGAGGGCGACATGACATTTGGAATCTAGCAATACCAATTGATATTTAAACAAGATTGTTGGGGCAAATGAGATTTGTCACTCTTCTTTCTCAGATTTAGGATAAGAGAAATAATAATAATTGCTGGCATTTACAGTAATTATTTTCTGGATACTGTTCATATATGGGCACTTTACATATTATCTCATTGAATCCTCACAAGAACACTATGAGAAAGGTTGTTAAATTATCAATTACTTACCAGTTAAGGAACCTGGGGCACAGTGAGCTTTAATAATTTACCAAACCACTGATAG
>PVIY010059625.1:0-11967 GCA_004026745.1 Myrmecophaga tridactyla | reverse complement strand
GAACTTTATCTCCTAGAAAAATACTTACAATATAATGGAATGAGATATGGTTATAATTTTTCAGTAATATTCTTGAAATATAGGACAAATGAGTCATATTTTCATTGTATTTTGTACTCCTTGCCCTCCCACCTAATTATTTTACTATTTGAGATGACATACTGGAATCCCACCTATAAATTTCAGCAAAATTATTCATGAATTTACTTTGAGAACTATCCTCTTCAAATTTTACTAATATTATTTCAAAGTACAATTGATTGCATAAAAACGAATTTCAATGCTGTGATGAAAAATTCATGCATGGTGACTTGGAAGGGCATAGGCAAGTCTCTTGAAGTGGAATTAATACAGAACTTTTCCAACTTTCTCTACATTGCATTAAATGCAGAAGACACCTATTGTGAAATTAGTTAATGCCAGATTTTTGAACACCAAGAAAACTTTCCTCAGCATTATTGAATTTTTGATGAAGTGAAGAATTCTGTTTCTAAAATTAATTAAATGTATTTTTAATTTAATTAATTAAATTAAAATACAAAATTTTTAATGCTTTGATCCATACCATCAAATCTTCTCTTAAACTTCTGCAGTATAAACAGTTTTCCTTCTCTGAGTGGATTATAAAACAACAGAGAAAGTCACTTTATTATCACTCATTAATGTAGGATTCACCAGATGCCTTATGTGGTTAAATAGAGATGAAGTCAGGTATCAGCCATTAAGTTAACAATAAATGCTTATTGAACTCCCTGTTAATTTTTACTTTCTTCTCTCATGTTACTTTAAATATAAGGCAATACACTGCACAAGTTGCACAGACATTGTTTTGGTTAATACTACAGTATGCCTGTTGTAAGTGACAGTGGTAAAACTAAAAGATTTTTTTTCCTTTTGGTGCCACAAAAATGCCCATTCATCCGCTGTTGTACATTCCTAGAAATAAGTTGGTTATGCTGTACCAGCCAATACAAAATACAATATGTGTGAGCTTTACAAAAGTCTCATATAACACAGGTCAAAGTGTATCATATATTCAATAATAAAATCAGAAATTTTGTGAAAATGCAGTGTGATAAAAAATATATAAATGCATATGTACCCTAAAAGTAAACATTATATGCACAAAGGAAAATAATTGGATGTAAATACATCTGGGGGTTGACAGTACTTAATTTTCCTATTTGAATTTTATTGTATTCTAATTTTTTGAAACAGACAATCTTTACTCCAATGACAGTGCCACATTTTAGATATAAAAATGTGTCATTTTGAAAAATGTGCTATTCTATCTCCAATGGTTAAGCATCTGACTTTTCAGCCACAGGTTAATTAAGTTTATCTCTAGATATGTCTTCCTTCACTCTTACCCAATCATCAATGAAAACATCAGAAAAAGACCAATGCATGTTGCTCAACATTATGTGTTTTCTATGGGGAAAGCAACTCTCTGTTACAAACCTAACATGCATTAGTCTTCAAACTTTTATCCTTGGAATCATTCCAATTAACAGAAATTGGTCCCAGAGATGATCAAATGTTGCATTATCAGCAACATATAATATAAGAGGTGCCATGACACTATCATGGTGAAAACCAAGAGATACCCTGCTCTGCCTGCATTCACAGTAGCCTCCTGGTAAGCTTGTGGAACCTAATTTCCAGGAGAGCTTTCTATTTAAACAGGACCTAAAATAAATGTTTTTGGTTAGATATTCATGCACATAAAGGTAAATGAAAGTTATTTCAAAGGATTTTAATTATTATATTGCTAAAAGTTCTGGCTTCTTAAACAGCCTACATATTTTTCTTTGGTGAGAAAATTTCAAGTTGATGTATATCTAGACAGATAATGCTGCAAGTATTTTTTCACCAACTTTGGCTCATGGTAAGTATTCTTGTATTTTTAAAGTTAGAGGTTTTTAGTCTTTCTAATACAAAACAAGAATATTATTAGAAGAGTGTGAAAATACATACACATATCATGTTGGTCTTACCTAAGTAAGTATACCTAAGTAAGTATATTTCCATTTGTAGAAATGAAAATATATATTTGATGGACTCAGAGACATCAAGCAAGGTATATATATATCAATATGATTTTTGGAAGAAATTTCATATTAATTAACCCCTAAAAATATATCATCATAAAATTAAGTGCAAAGTGTGTGCTGTAATATTAATACACCTCAGTAATGTCACTTATGTTTTTAATTTTGAATGTGTAATTTCTATTAAACATTATAGATTTCAAAAGAACAATAAATGAAGCATAAATCTCCCTATCATTGTTGTCTATACATCTAGGATTATTTTTCTGTTCCCATGAAATTACTTTTAAGTAGAAATAGAGTGTTATGAATATGTTCTCTGGACTCACATATTCGTGATAGAATCACAGATCCAACATAACTCTTTGTGGTTAAGAGTCTGAATAAGTTAATGTTCTCTGCTCTTTTTATTTTCTAAAAAGATTAATCACTACTATTACCCATGGTATAATATTTTTATCGAATGAGTAGGTAAATAAAAGAAGCATTTATAAGAATGTCAAGTTCATTTTAATAATGTGACATATGAGCTTCTATTACATAATATCAAATGATGATTTATGGCTAATTTAGATTGGACAGTCATGTTCATTCTTTCCAGTCATACTTTGTAAACTACAATTTATGATGAATATTTAAAGTCTAGAAACTTTATTTTTTAAATGCCTTATCATTCACAAAACAGATATAATTTCAAAACATTTATACAAAATACCACCTTTGATTTCTCAACGGTTTACAGGAGTGAATGCTATGGAAAGTAGGAATAACACAAATGTGCCTGACTTCGTTCTTTTGGGATTGACAGAATCTGGAGAAATCCGGTGGGTCCTCTTTACACTGTTTCTCCTGATATACCTGATTACCCTGCTGGGCGATGCAAGGATGATACTGATAATTCACCTGGATCTCCAACTTCACACACCCATGTATTTTTTCCTCAGCCAGCTCTCATTCCTTGACCTCTGTTACTCAACAGTCATTGCACCTAAAACCTTAGAAAATTTGACTTCCAACAAATATATTTCATTCGTGGGCTGCTTCACCCAGATGTCTTTTTTTCCCTTCCTATATGTCACTGAATTTTTCCTTCTCTCTTCAATGGCCTATGACCACTATGCAGCTTTTTGCAATCCTCTAAACTACCCAGTTGTCATGTCCATGAGATTCTGCCATGTCCTCATCCCTGGATCCTATATTATTGGCTTCACTGAATCATTAATCAATCTTGTTTACATGAACAGTTTGCATTTCTGCAAATCCAATGTAATTTATCACTTTTTCTGTGATGTAATTCCACTGTTAATTCTGTCCTGCACAGACACTCATGACTCTGAAATCATGCTATTCATTGTCAGTAGTTTAAATGTACTGCTGTCTCTTACCATAATCTCTATCTCCTATGGGTCCATTCTGTCCACTATTCTGAAAATTAAGTCCACCTCAGGAAAGTGCAAAACTTTCTCTACTTGTGCCTCTCACTTCTTGGGAGTCTCTATTACAGCACTACAATTTTTATTTATTTAAAACCAAAGAAGTCCTATTCCTTGGGAAAGGATCAAGCAGTTTCTGTGTTTTATACTATGGTAACCCCCATGCTGAATCCACTAATTTATAGTCTTAGGAACAAAGAAGTGAAAAATGCTCTCATTAGATTCATGCAGAAGAGAGATGGCAGGAGACAATTTAAATATTTAATCATCTTTAGTGTTGTTCTTATTTGAGTATAATTAATTTACTCTCGGATATAATGACAACCTTTAGTTCATTTGCATTTACTCTGAGTCATCTGTCCTACACCACATATGATCTAGAATATTTTGAAGAATATGTTAGAAATCTGCATGATAATAGAAAGCCTTAAAATATATGGCATATCATTGGTCTAAAACATGCGTTTTTAAGAGCAATATAAAAAAGTTTTGCATCATCTTTCAAAATGTATCATAGAAATAACCATGCATGTTCCAATTTCACAGAATTGTATTATGAAGAAGACTTTCAGGGGTCATTCCATTTACTTTTTAGAATAGAAACATAGCTGAGTCATAAAAAATGCTACTTTTGACAGGACAATCTAGGGTTTTAGCTCTGTTGGTTTTTTAGCAAATTTCCCCTTGATAAATCTCAGTTTCCTTAAGTGTGAAAAAAACATAATTGTAAATCCACTGAGTTATTGTAAAGATTAAATCAGAGGTTAAATATGGAGAATTTAATAATGTCCTGTTAATGTTACCATCATAATGAGAAAAATTACAGTCTTGCAAATTTTGAATGCACACTCTTTTGTTATGAAAATATTCACTGGTGTTTCATAAGTACTTTGATTAGTCTTATTAATAAAGAAATAGCTAAGAAGGGAAATCAACTTTAAACATTAGTTAGAGAATTGGAAAATATTGTTATACAATTTAGTAATAGCAAAAATTAAATGTGAACCTCAAAGAAAATTTGATAATTATTTTAAAATATTAAAGAAAATAGAAATATCCTAATTATGTTTGATATTTTTTCATGGTCTTCTCGACTACTACTTATCATGTATAGGTTTATATTTATATGTTACACATTTTTCTCTTTTTATTATTGCTTTGCTGTATTCATTTTACACATCGGTGTAATGCTTTGTAATTACTTTGTCATTTAATGTTGGTAGATGAATCTTTTCTTGGTACATGGATGAGATCACGACCCTCATCTTGCAATATTTTATACCTGAAATTATATAAATTCAACAAATTAAAAATCTGCATGTAGTATCCTCTCTTTTGCATCTCCCTGCTAATTATTTGAAGAACTCAATATTCTGTGATGTATTAATAAGTGCTAGTAATTCCTTCGTTTAAATATAATATCACAAAAAAGTACATCTTGTTGTTACATGTTGGCAAAAATCCTCAACACATTCTATAACTATGTAGGCAGTAAAAAGCTCAGGAAATACTTAATTTTTAACTAAATTAAGAATACCCTACCCTCTTATAATATTGTCCAGTGGACACTTATGTTGCTATTAAATCTATGTAACACAACCTCTGACCAACATAAAAGCACTAAACTGTTTGCATTTTCCCTCATCCCTATTTGTATCAATGCATGTCATATTTTGTGTAACATGTGGTTGGAATATTTTTCAAAATTTTTACTCCAAATTCAGCAAAACATGCTTGCTTGCTTATTTATTTATGTATTTATGCATTTATTAATTTTATTTTTATTAGAAAAGTTGAAGGTTTAGGGAAAATCATGCATAAACTGCAGGTTTCCAATAAATTCCCATGTTACTAACAGTTTTCATTAGTGTGCCAACTATTTAAATTGTGCTGTTAATCATATGTCATGGTTTGCATTATGATTCAATGCTTATATCATACACTCTTATTTAGTTTGTATTCTAGTAATACATATACAACATAAAATTTCCCTTTTTTACCATATCTGAAATCCTTTTGTTCTGGTGCCATGTCACATCTATGTATTGTAATTTCTTCATCAATTAATGATGAAGAAAATAGGACAGGAAAATGGCAGGATAAAGTATGAACAATAGCTTCTGTTTACAAATGATTGATTTAATATAATAATTGTAAAAACATATTAGATTTACTGAAAACCTACTTAATGCCAGGCTATAATCAAAAGCTCTTGGTTCTATAATTAACCTGACTTATCTTCACAAGTTAACTCTCAAATAGGTACTTGCAATACCTAAAGTTTAATCTCCACTAGTAGAAAGCCATCCTCTTATTTGTTCAGGTAAAGTATTAAGAGTCACCCTGGGATTTTCTGTCACACACCTCATGCCCAGTCTATTAGCATATCATACTGATTTTCTATACAGAAAAATTTGAAGTGAGACTATTTCTCAACACCTCCTCTGCCACCACTCTCGTTCAAAGAGCCATCATCTCAGTCTCTAAATTATTGGTGAAATGTTCTATACCCTTTTATGTTGTCTCCCTGTTTTCTGGCTTATACCCCTTGAGCTTGATCTCGATGTAGGAGCCAGAGTCATACTATTACCAAAGTAAGTAGGATCATGTTACTTTTCTTCAAATAACCTACAAGACTTCCCATCATACTAATGGAAAAATTAAATATTTTTACAAAAGCCTGCATATGCAAAATTATCTTGCCCCTTGTCCTTTTTCCTAGGAACTCATTCTGTATCACTGAGTATGTCACTATCACTATGGAACATCCATAAGGACCTTTTTTACACTTCTCTATATCCATTAGTCCTGATGCTACCTGGAATTTTTCACTTCTTTTTCCTGAAATTCCCTTCCCCCCATAACTCCATGGATCTTTTCTCATTCCCTTCTTCATAAATCCTTTCCTTACCACCTTATTTTAAATTGCAACTGTCCCATTACTCCCACTTGGTACATTTGTTCCTGACAGTTATCCCATTTAATAGTCTATATATTTTGCTTATACTATTTGTTTCTTTTCTGTGTTCCTCCACTATGAAAGCTCTATGAGCACAAGATTTCTGCCAGTTATTTTCAGATATTCATCCCCAGCACATAGAAGAGTGCCTCAATAAGTATGTTTCAATGGTTGAACTTTGCAGATGTAATCTCTCTGCCCACAGAAATCATAGAAATCATTCATCATCAATCCACAGTTTCAAAGAAAAGTTCACATTTGAACCCAGACTGGCTGAATTTAGAGTGCACATTCTTCATTACCTCTCTATTTCATGTCTGTTTCTCTATGAAAATATGCTAATTTTATTACAGAAGGAAAGAATTTTGTAGAAAAGGAAAGATTCATCAGGTAACATGATTGGGATATGAAAAGAAGTGCATTTGTTGGGTACATGTTACTTTTGAATGAGAAAGGGATTCAGAATGGTGGGGTTCAACAAAGGGATAAGAATCATCCTTAGATATAACAGAGCAGAATTTGGTTCTGGGTTACTCTCTTCCATGACATTATCCTGGGATAGAGATTTCTTCTGTTTTTGCTCTACTATCTCTCAAGAGGTTGTCTTTTCTGCATGGTTGAGATTTCACATAGCTTTCTTTCTACATTTCAATCTGAAGGAAAAGTATTTTTTTCACATTGTGAAAAGAATTCTCACATTTTTGTGTTGTGCAAAATTTTTAAGGAAAAATTCAATTTCATGAATAGATACATGGCTGTTTTGGTAGCTTGTTTCTCTTGTGTGAACATCTTTAAGGAATAGTACATTTCATCTAAATTATGAAATATAACAGCAAAAATATTTTTATAACATTTTCTTACAATCTCTTCAATATTTATGGGTAACCATAATGTTTATCCCTTCTTTTATTCCTTATTTGTCAAATTTGTCTAATTTATTTTCATAATGATTACTCTAGAAATTGTCTTTAAGTAGGAAAGATCCTGTTTATCATTCCAAAATTTGCAGTTTTTCATAAATATTACTTTTATTGGTTCCTCAAGTCCTACAGTATATCAATAAAATTTTCCCTTAGTCAATTACTTTCAAAGGAATTAAAATTTTGATATTTCAATACTTTATATATCATCCTTCAGTTGTACATTTTTACATTTTTATTTTTTGTGTAGACCCATAGTTTCTTTTGCCACCATATTCCTTCTGCCTGGAAATTTTTTGAAGCACTAGCCTACTGGCTATAAATTATTTCTCTCTCTCTCTATGTGTGTGCATGTTAATTTTCTTGAAAAAGTCTTTATTCCTTTTCTGTATTTAAATGTTATTTCAGTGCATATTGAATACTGATAAGGTGCTTATTATCTTTCAAAATTTAAACATCTCCCCATATTGTTCTGGATTGGATCGTTTTTTATATGACATACCTGGTATAATTCTCTTGGCTCTAAGTTATATATACTATCCATTGACTGCTTTCATAATTTACTACTCATCGTTGTTGTTCAGGTGTGAGACCAAAGAGTTTCAATGGATTTTCTATGTTAAGTTGATTTGCTATTTGTATTTAACCTTCTTGTCATCCTTTCACATTCATGGATATCAGGTTTCATGTCTGTCCTTATTTACAGAAAATTTTTTGTCATTATCACCTTAAATATTTCTTCTTCAGCACTCCCTTTCTATTTTTGTTGGAGTGTTACAATTACATACATAGAATACAGTGTTAACATTGTACAGCAGCTCTTGTATACCTTTTTCCACACATTTCTTTTTTTTTTTACATGGGCAGGCACCAGGAATCGAACCCAGGTCTTCGAGCACAGCAGGCAAGCATTCTTACCTGCTGAGCCACAGTGGCCTGCCCCATTTCTTTTCTTTTACATTTTTCCTGTTTGGTTCATTTTTATTGGCTTATCAAGTTCACTGATTCTTTCCGTATCTTTATTGACAGTACTGATGATATTATTAATGGAAGTTTTTTGCTTCTTATGTTGAGATTGTGTTATGTGTGTCCCTTCAACACTACATTATAGATTCCATTCCTATTGTATATTTCCTCATATATACATGTGTCATGGTCAGGTTCATGGGTAAACTTGTCTAAGTGTTGGTACCTGTTTGTCTGGTTGAGTAAATGCTGGCATGTCTGTTGTAATGAGGACATTTCATAGAATTAGATCATGTTCACCTCAGCTGCATCCACAGCTGATTCCATTTGTAATCAGCCAAGGAGAGTGTCTCCTGCAATGAGTGATGCTTAATCTAATCACTGGAAGCTTTTTAAGGAGGATTCAGAAGAGACAGGCTCTCTTCCTGCTTTGGCCAGCGAGCCTCTCTTGTGGAGTTTGTCCAGATGCTCTATCAGAATCGTCAGCTTCACAGCCTGCCCTGCAGATTTTGAAATCTGCATCCCCAAGGTTATGTTAGGCACTTTTATAAATTTTATATTTGTGAGTATTTCCTGTTGATTCTGTTTCTCTAGAGAGGCCTAACTAATACCCCATGCATGTTGTCTGTCCCCTCCACTAGATATTTTAATATAGGAACTGTCAATTCTCTTTAGTCATAGACCACTAGAAACACCTGAGGTCAAAGAGTGTGATTTTATTTCTCATTAAAGTGAGGAAGAATATGTGCATTGGTAAATTTAAGAGGGTTTAGAAAGAGTCTATTATGGGATGTAAGCTCTGGTTGGATAAGTAAGGAGAGGGTATAGGAAGCCAAGATTTTCTGTTGAAATAACTGCTGTCAGAAAGAAGGAACAATTTCATAACTGCATATCTCAAAACAGTTTTTATATCACATGGCAGACTAAAGTAAGAGAAAAGCTATAATTGGTAAAGAAATTCTTCATTTACTAAGAAAGGTTTAGGAGGAGATTTTGTATCTTATAGGTTGCATAATGACCCTGTCTGAAGTTCTCCCAACTGACACTAGTTATCTCATGAACACTTGGTAGAGGAATGAAGAGAAGATATTGAGAGTAAATGCAAAAATTTTTATTCTAGACTTCAAGTGTTTTTCCCAATTGACATCTTAGCCCATGCTTGACTTTAACAGTTTTATATAGTTTTCTCTATTCTCCCAATATGCGTATACATTTTTGCCAATCATTTATCAAAAGTGAAACAGTTATTTTGTCCTATCTTCTCTTCTTTGAGGGAATTGGCCCTCCTTGGCATTTGATTTCTTTGATGTTTCCAACCAGATCTTTATGGTGGACTCATGAAAAGTTATGATTTTTAAGACTATTAGCTTTTGAAAATTGTCAGGTTTGAAGAAATCTTATTTGTAGATTACTATGTCCTGAGTAGTGATGGGAGTTCTATATTTCTATTTAAATCATATTCATTGTTGCAGTTCAAATATCTCCTTTTTGGATAATTCTGCACTTGCCAATGTAATATCTGTCAGGAACTCTACTACTGCTGCTTGAAAAATGTAATGGGCCCTCAGAATAATTGTAAAATCACAGCTTGTGTTTACTTTTAGAGTCCTTTTTTCTTCTCTCTACTTCTCTGTTTTAGCTTGTTAAAGCTGACAAAATTCAATATACTAAAAATGGACTGAGTTCTATACTGAGGATTTGTTTGCTTAACACTTACAGTTCTGAAGCAATGAAGAAGTACAAATTGAGTTGTCAAAGGGCAATGCTTTCCCCCTGAATATTAGCTACCAACAACCCTGAGCACCTCTGTCACATGGCCAGGGATATAGTAACATCTGCTTGTCTCTGCGTTCTCTCCCAATTTTTCTTGCTTCTAGCTTCTGGCTTTATGGCTTCCCCTCTGAGCCTTTCTCTTTGTCCTTGTTTCTGAGCTATTCTGTGAATTTTTCTGTGTCTTCTTTCATATTTTTATCCTCTAATAAAGAAATCCAATAAGAGTGTTAAGACCTGAATGAAAAACATTCAGACAGCCCTGGATGAAGTGTGTTACTTCTCACCTTAAGTTAACACTACTCACCAAAAGATACTGCTTACCATGGTTCCCCACTCACAGGAATGGATTCTTATTGCCATAGGAAGACTTTAGAAACAAAAAAGGGCACAAGCACTAAACAGTTCCAAAGTCCTGCAGGGCAAACTCCGTTAGATTTCAAGGTTTAGGAGTCATCTGTAGAAATTACCTTTATTCCTCTGGGTTTGTTAGAATAGCATTCCCACCCTTTCCAAAACCTCACAGTGTCCTTGTTGTCTCCAAACACTGGAGTAAAGACTGCAACATCTCCAAGCATTGGAGTGTTGACTTGAGTTTAGTCTCCACCCTCATCAGGCATTGGAGTGACAGCCAAACTCAAGGTTGGCAACATCGTTCTTCCTAAAGGACAGGTGAGTAAAATTCTCTGCAACCCCCAGGCACATGAGAAATCTAGGGTGGTAAAATTCTTTCTGAATGATGGGGTAGGAAATTAACCTCTGAAAGCCCCAGGGCATGCTCACTCTTTCCACATACATTGTTTCATTTGCCTTTCTCACCTAAGAAGATATATTGGCTCCGTATTTCAGCTTCCATTGCTCTACCTTTAAATTTATTTGTCCTTCAATTAGTTCCTTTCTGTCCCTTTTAATACAGGCTCTCAGTGGTTCCATTCATACAGATCTTGCTAAAACTTGTTGTTTTCACATGCAGTACACAGGTGTTCCAATCATCAGTCAATAGGACCTTTATTTACCTAAAATAAAATGAATGGTGATTTTCTAAAGTCAATTATTTTTTCACCAAAGCATTGAAAAATGAATGGGCTATAGATGAGAAGGTAAGTATATTTTCTTTAAATTATGCATATGTTTGTCATGACAGTAAATACACATTAAATATCATTTTATTGAGTATAAATCCAGTGAATACCAGTATTTTATGATGTAAAGGACTAAACTGATTCATCTCTGTCACCATTTTTTGCTTATGGACATGTCAGTGGAATAAAAGTATATATTTTAAATTTTCCTCATACATTTAATAATATAATTTTCTGGCAATTCTTGATCATGAAGCCTCTCTATAGTAGAAAAAATTGGTATATAAATGGAAGCATATTTTATAGCAAATATTTTCTTACTACGTAATTTCTCTACATTGCTATTAGGAATTGGAAACATGGCAAAAAAAAGAAAGACATTTAGACATTTCATCTAAAGTGCTCTGTAAGAAAGTATTCCTCCTAACTAATATTTCAAGACTATCAAACTGATTATGCTTATTTGTACTTGGCTTCACTATATGAGGAGATTGAAAATAGAGAGAAAATGTATGGATACTCAATTTTACAAAAAGATGAACAATCTGAATGTGCTGGATGAAATTTCTATGTGCTCCAGGAAAGCCTTGTATTCCCAATTCTGATTCATTTTAGGGTGAGATGTTTTGATTACACTGTTTACATGGAGATATAATTCACTCAAATATGGGTGTGACATTTTGAAAAATGAAGATGTGACTCCACCCATTCAAGAGGGTCTTGATTAATTAATGGGAGTCCTTTTAAGGAGGAAACATTTTGGAGGAAGCTCACACACTTAGAGAA
>PVIY010059624.1:0-11967 GCA_004026745.1 Myrmecophaga tridactyla | reverse complement strand
GCACCCCCTCCCGTGCACCCTTCCTCAACGCCCCCTCCCCTGTGCCCCAGCAGTGATCACTAAATGTGCCTTGCCTATTACCTGTGATTTGAGTGCTATTCAACCAAATTAACAATCCATAAACATTTGCAAAATTACATGTTTCCATCCTGTTAGAAATACCATGTGTGTCTGGCCCATCTTGCGCTGATTCCGGGAACCTGTCGCCAGGCCCGGGGAGGACGCCATGTGCATCCGCGTGAGCTTGCACTGGCTTCAGGAGACGTCAGGCTCTGTTCCAGACTCAGCTGACACATTGGATTCACCACAGAGGTCCCGCAGCCGTTTTAGAAAGAGGGAAACTGAGTGGGAGCACCTGCCTGTCCTCCGGCTTCCTTCTGCGCCAGGCCCACGGTCGGCCGGCAGCACCCTCGCCCCGCAGACCGGCTGGGGGCCCTTGGGGAGGCGCCAGCCCCTGCGACTTTCTTTTCATCCATTTCTCACTGTCATGCAGGGTTGCCTCGCGCTGCAGACTCACTGAGCTGGGCCCGACGGCGGGCGTGGGAGGGGAGCTCGGCTTGCACGAGACCCCACACTGTTTGCTCCTGAGCCGGGAGAGTTTGACCTGATGTCTCTTAACACCTTCTCCAGATGGGCTCGGCCCCGTGGATGAGGGGCCCCTGCCTTCCCTGTACGGTGAGCCCCTGCCTTCGCGTCCTGGAGCCAGCAGTGGTGGAGCAAGGCGGGAGCGCAGCGCGCTCGGGCCCACAGAAGCAGCATGGAGGACGCACTGAGCTCCGGGGCTCTGGCCGCCGGCCGCAGGGACCGGGATCAGGTTGGGGCCAGGCGGGTGGGGGATAGGGACGTGAGCCAGAGGAAGAAGGTGGAGTGGGGCCTGGCAGGGGCACGGGTGGGAGAGGATTTGAGGCCCAGGGCACCTGCTGGGGGGGGGGCTGGGGAAAGTTCCAGAGGAGCTCCAGGAAAAACCACTTTGTCTCTACCTCCCGTGAAGGTGCATCGAGACAACAGAGCTGTAACAGCCCTGCAGGAGAGCCTGCGGCGGGAGTCTGCCCTAAGCCCCCCAGGCACAAGAGGCCTTAGCTGGAAGCTCCTTCCTTGGGGATGCCCACAGCACACCCAACCTTTTCTGCCTGGCAGTGGCTGTCCAGTGATGACAGACCTTGCAAGACCAACTACGTGTGACGATGGAGACACACCTGCCGGGACAGGTTTCTGTCTGGCATGCTCCTCGCCTCTCCTGCCCCTGTCTGTGCAGATGGAGCTGCCCTTGTCCTGGGTTGCACGTGGGAGCGGACCAGGAGGAGAGGGGATGCGAGTCGGACAGCAGGGCTGCCGTGGCTCCCAGGCCAAGGGGAGAGGGGCCCATGGGGGCTGGGCTGAGGAGGGTTTGGGGAACAGCCAGGTGCTGGGAAGGTTCTCTTTGGGGCATGCAGGAGGGGATGCTTGCCGGGGGAGCAGGTGGACATGGGGGCCACTGGCACGTCCAGGCCAGACATGGCCGTGCCCAGCACAGGGTGGGACTGGCCCAGCATGAGGCGGATGGGGAAAGGCTGGTCCAGGCCTGCGTGGGGCGAAGTAGGGCAGGGGCTGGGAAGTTGAGGGGCTCCCAGCTGTGGTCCCCCACAGGGGTTCGCGGGGGAGTGGGTGAGGCCTGGCAGGCACCCACTTCCCAAGGGGGTGAGGACAGGGTGGGGGGCTCTGGGTGGAAGCGTGCCAGGGGCCTGGCATGGAGGCCAGGGGGCAGGAGCTTACCCTGAGGCTGGGGGGCTGGCATAGTTGCCCGGGGCCTGAGCTTCAAGAAGGCACTTGGCACCACGGCTGGCCAGCACGTGCACAGGGCAGGATGCCCCGAACCTAGTGGCATGAAACAACCGCTTTTTATGTCTCAGCTGCTGAGGACAGGAGCTGACTGTGCGGGCCTCTCCCTCCCCTGTCAGCGGTCTCCAGCCAGTGCCGCCCCAGGGGCCTCTCCCATGGTCCTCGGCCTTGGCCAGCTTGGTCTCCGCAAGGCGCTGGCTGCCTCCCCCAAGGACGCCGCTCCGGGCAGGGGTCACAACCCTTTGCGGTTACACCTCGGAGATCAGAGGGTAACCCTGCCATGCAGTTGCTTGAAAAGGTCACAGCCTCGGGCAGATCTGGAGGCAGAGACACCTGTTTCCCAGCAGTGTGGCTCCCTGGAAAGCTTGTTGTCTTCTTGGTGCCATAAAAATCCGTTTGGCTTTCAAGGCGTGCTGCCAGGGGCGCTCCTTCACCAGGCTCCCCACACCCAAACGTGGCAGCAGTTAGACCCCTCAGCTTCTCCCCACATCGCAGAGGGGGAAACTGAGACTCAGAGAAGCTGTGGTTCACCAGGGCTGCGTGGCTCCCGGTACTGGGAAATTTAGGGTTTACAGGTCACGGCCTCCCTGCCCACAGCTTCCTCCAGGGCACGGTGGCCACAGACTGAGCAGACACTGACCCAGCCCGCCCCCCGGAGATCCCTGCATGTCCTGATTGGGCCCTGGAGCAGGCTGGCACAAAGCAGGTGGTGGTCAGACAGGCACTGGACACTCACAAAGCCTGTAGAGCAGGCACCTCCAGGAGTCCAGCCGCCCCCAACACAAAGACAAGGGAGCTGCACATGTCTGGGGGTTTTGAAAACCTGAAACAATCTTTTCCCACTGTTTTTGTGTTTAGGTTAACTGACGTGGCCAGACCTGGGCATGAAAAATTCCACCTGACATCTCACTGGTCGGCCCAGGGAAAGCTTCCAGAACCTCCCGCGGCAGCTCCAGCCCTGTGCGTGGGTCTGCGGAAGAGATGGCGGGGCCTGGAGTGGGTGGGCTTGGGGGGCTTCCGTGACCCCCCTGCCCACCATCTACTTCTCTGGCTCAGGTGCTGCCTCTTTTCAGGGTCCCGAGAGGGCAGCAGCTGAGCGAGGGGGGGCCCTGCCGTGCTTCCTGGGTTCCCTCGGGGGCAGGAGCTGCGGGCCCAGCCAGCTCCATGTTGGACCATGTGGCCCCATCCGTCTCCATTGCTCTCGCTGCCCTTTGCAAATCAGTCTCCTGGGGTCCCCCCTGCCATGCTGGGGCCCAGGGGGCTTCTTTCTGGAGGGAGGGGCCATCCCCAGGAGCCTCTCCTGTAACGGGCAGCTCCGAGTCACCCCTTAAAGAATGACCATTTTGAGCGAGTGCTTCTGATCAGACGTCTTTCGGGTCTGCCAGCCCAACACCCTGTTTCCCTGTGGGTTGCTACGGCTGCCTGCCCACCCTGCCCCATCTGCCCCCACCTGCCCCCACCTGCCTGCACCGTGGGCACAGAACACCAGCCTCACCCACCAGACCACTGGGGCTTCTGCCGCGGCTCCAGGAAGGGCTTCCTATGGGCAGGAGTCTATGCGTGGCCTCGCCACCTCCGCTCGGACTCGCCCATGAGAGAGGGGGCACGCAGCAGGGAGCAGAGCTCTTGTCGGCATGAGGCAGCGCCCAGATCCAGCCATGCCTGAAGCTCGTCTTCTCAGTTTCCATGCCAACAGTATTCTGCTGGGTTTGAGGCCGTTTGACTTGAGATTCTGATACTTCTAACTGAAGGAGTTCTGAAGTACTCATAAGTGTTTCAATATTTGCTTAACAATAGAGAGTGGGAAATGTTTTCACCGAAAAAGTATATCTCCAAGGGTAGAATTATGACTGGCGATACAGTTGCTCTGTCAGCCCAGGGCCTCACCAGTGGCGACCTGAGACCTGGTGCAGATGCCGACTCGCGCGCTCCGAACTGCCGCAGCCAAGGGGCCTGGAGTCCACTTTATAATACGCTTCTGGCACACGCAGAGTTTGGGACCCATGGCCCTGGGTCATCTGCTGCTGGGGGAGCTTGCAAGGGTGCATAGCTGTGTGTGTGTGCGTGTGTGTGTGTGTGTGAGTGGAGGTTGCCGTGTGTGTGTTTGTGCATGTGTGAGTGGAATTTGCTGTGCGTGCATGTGCATGTGTGAGTGGAGGTTGCCCTGTGTGTATTCATGTAACTGGAGGTTGCCATGTATGTGTGTGCATATGTGGGTGGAGGTTGCCGTGTGTGCATTTTTGCATGTGTGGAGGTCTCTGTGCACACATGAGGGTGGACCTTGGCGTGTACCACTTCCACGAAGCCGGTGGCTGTGGGAGGCGGGAGGCAGGTGTGTGCCTGTGACTGTGGAGTCCCTGTGCGTGTGCCCTCTCTGCAGCACACTCACACAGACCTCTGAATCCGGCTGCCCCGCACACACTGTTCACACTAGCACAAACGTGGCAGCCCCTGACTGACATTTTCAACGCCTTTTGTGCTGAGCAGTGAGTGTGCAGTGGTGGAGTCCGTGGGCTCCCAGGAGAGTCTACTCGGGGCCTGTCTGCCCGGCTGTGGCCCCCGCTCGGTGTGTGCACTTGTGTCAGGGCCGTGAGGGGACTGGCGTGGACGGGCCTCCTGGGCCGGGAACCAGGCGCGCGTGGAGCTGACAAGGCGAACGGCCTTGCCAGGCGGGATGGGAAGGCTGGTGCATAAATCAAAGGGAAATGTCAGCTGCCTCTGAAGCTGACTGAGATCTAATTTGGTGTGAGTGTGCAGCTGGGCACTCATGCTCACAGAGCCACGGCAGGTCGCAGAGGAAATTCTGTTGTTCGGTTTATTTGCACATAGTCATGTCAAGATGGATCCAGCCCCGCCTCCCTGCATATGGCCAGTTGCGGCCTTGGGCTGCCCACAGGCCGCCAGGGCCCCGGAGCTTTCCAGATGCCCCAGAGTGAGCACCCGTCCCGGGCAGCCCTGGGCAAAGGCTGGACCCCTCCATCCCCCCGGGAAAGCCCCTGCAGGGCTTCTGCAGGGCACCTGACGCTCACCTGGCCGAGACCCCCTGTGGCCTGAGTTCCTGACCTGCCCGGGTCCCTGACCCTCAACAGTGAAAGGACAACTAGTCAAAAACGGGTAAAGTCCGAAAGGTGTTTTTCCAGAGAAGATGTTCGAATGGCAATAAGCTTAAGAAAAGATGCTCAGCACTGCCAGTCATTAAAGCAATCCAAACCACAAGAGCCGACGTCACGCCCAGGATGAGAATAGCAGTGTGGACACCACAAGTGTCGGTGACAAGGAGGGCAGGGCCTCGCGCGCTGCTGGGAGAAATCAGAAACGTGCAGCCGCCAGGGGACCGGTTCGTGGGTCCTCAGGGGGACCCAGAGAATTTGTTCACACAAAACATGAGTGTGTGTGTCCATTCACCATGGCCAAGAAGTGGAAACGACCCAAATGTCCAGGCAGACACCTCGGGGAGCCGCCGCACAGCAGAACATGGCTTGGGGATGGAAGGAACGACGACCCCCGGCTCCCGCCCGGGTGAGCCCGGCGCAGTCCTACGGAGTGCAGGGAGCGTGGTGCCTTCAAGCGACGCGTCCAGAGCAGGCACCCGCAGCGAGGCGGGGCAGGTGCCCTCCAGGGAGGAGGCAGAACCCTGGGGCCTTCTGGGTGATGGACGCGCCCTGGACTCACGCGACACTGTGACTGTTAGGAACTGCTGAACTGTGCACTTATAAAGAGTGAGTTCATGTTGGGTGAAGTACACCTTAATTTTTAAAAACTGCAAAATCCGTACACTCCACACACACACACACACACACACACACACACAGACACCCGACCTACAACCACACGTGGGCACGTCAGGGTGTGGCCCCTGGGAGCCTGTCTCCTATGCCTGGAGCGAGGCTAGTGGATCTGGCCGGCACCCAGTGAGGAGGCCGCGCAGGCCACGTAGCAAAGGGCTCCACGCGGGCCTGTGAGAACCCATTCCCGGCCCGTGCGCCCCGCGCCTGTGGGAGCCCTCGCTTCCTCGCTTTCACGGCGTGAGCCCAGCCACATCGGCAGCCTGCCCCAGCCTGTCGTCCTCCACGGCCCCCCGCGGCCCTGTCCTGGCTTCTCCCGCCCTCCTCCTCTGGTTGCCCCACCAAGTGCCTTCCAGCCCCAGCGTGTCCACAGCACCCCGCCTGGCCCTTGCCTCGGAGACGCCACCTCCTCCAGGGGGCCTCCCCGACTGAACCAGCAAGCCCCACACAACGCCCTGTCTTCTCACTTTGCTCTCTTTTTAATCCCATTTGGCCTGATGGAAAACAGTTACGTTGTGCTTTACGAAGTTGTGGGCACTAATTACAGGTTTCTTTTGTCTATCAGCCGACGACAGCCTCTGGGCTTCAGTTTCCCCAACCGTAAAATAAGGGGGTGGCTCCTCGGTGCACGTGCCCTTCCTGGCCCCTCCCACACCACGGTTGCAATGCCTTTTGCAGGGACCCTCGCCGCCTCTGTGACCGGAGCCCCAAGCAGAAGCCCGGCGGACCGTGCGCGTGGGCAGCTTCTCCTTCAGCCCCAGGGCTCCACATCTGACTCCTGCCCGCGGCCTCAGGCACCGAAAAGCGCGGCGTGCTCCACTGGCTCCGTCCCGCCACCTTCCAGGTGTGTGCGCACCTGCTCCGCCCTCAGGTGAGACGAGCGGCCGCCCAGCCGTGCGCCACCAGGTGGCAGCAGAGCGTCAGGGACCGACCGCTGCGGGCGCGGACCGCCCCGCCCACTCCCGGCCCCGCCCCGCAGGCCGCGGGATCTCGGCCACTGGTCCCGCTGCCGGGGCTCGCTTAGCACCGGTCACCCATGTTCTCACTCCTTGTTACCCCAAACCCCGTTTTTCAGAGCAAGGGACAGACTCAGCCGCTCAGGCCTCTTGCCGGGGGGTGCAGACTGAGAATGGGGCAGGGGAGTCCTGGGACCCCCGGGGCTGGGCCATGGAGCCCCCGCCTGGCGGGCACACCGGGTGGGGATCCTTCCCACCAAGCCAACCACTGTGAGGTGTGGCCGCGGGGCTCGGGTCTGAGCTGCCCTCACACCGGGTCTCAGTCCAGCCGAGCCTGCCCTCCTCACCCCCTCACCCACATCCCCTTTCTGGGCTCTGAACTTGGTTGCTGGATTCACGTCCTGCCTGGCTGGGGAGCGATCTTGTCCTCAGACCCCAGGGCAGGGCTTGTGGGCTGCAGGCGGGAGGGGCAGGGGAGGGAGCCAGCCTGGTAGACTCGTGCTGCTCCGAGTGAGGTGCCGGCACCCCGAGGAGCCCGGGGCTGGGAAAACCACAGACTGAGCCTACCTGTCTCACCAGCAACCCTTTCACTCAAGGGAAATCATTGAACACATTACTGAGGACTAAAACATGCACAGATGTCATCTGGCATAGAATGCAAAATTTCCAATGAACTCCTGTTTCAAAAATAGAAATGTTGAACTTAGGTGGGCTGTTTGGCTTCTGCCTCCAGATCCCGGGGTTGGGGGTGGGAGGGGGCGCACATTTGGTATCCTTGGGTTATAAAGCTGTGCCTGTAGAAATGCTTGAGGAACTCCATGGCAAACCACCATCAGTCATTCACACCATAGTAAGAATGAATTTACCAGGAGTTTGTAGGGGCAGCCTACACTGCCCAGGGAAGCAGGACACAGATAGCTGCGGGTTGGGGGTGCGGGGGCCACACCAGGCACAGGCATGCGTACGCGCGTCGGAGAGGCCTCTGTGTGGGTTGCAGCTGGGGTCAAAAGCAGGACCCGGCAGGGGGCATCCACGGGTGCAAGCCCACCCCTCAGCACAGCCTCTCCATCAGCTCTTTCTGTGGCCACCCACCCCCAACCCTGCCTGCCCCAAACCTCACCTGTGATTACCAGATGGGTAATAAAGGACCCTTTCTTCAGAGAAAATCATGACTATCGCATGCATAAAATGAACATGTCAAGGCTTTTACTTATCTCACTAACGAAGAAGCAGTAAGATGTTATAATCGGGTCACAGAAAGAATTCAGCATTCCACACGCACAAGGTAAGGAGGAATGCTGAAGTGAATTTACAAATAGATGCAAAATGGGTCTATCCACAGAGCAATAATCAGTTGCACTCCACCAGGCAAAAGTAGCTCGCGCTTCTATAGGTAAGAGTCACTTGCCTTACTGTTAGTGTTTAACATTTCCTGTAAAATGGCTCAAATTAAAGGGGGAGGAAATGCAGACGGCCGCGTAGCCAAGCCCAAGAATCACCCCTGCCGTCCCCAGACCTTCAAGCCCCGCGTTGACCCCAGAACTGCGGGAGGAGCAGGGGTGAGGTTCTCGTGGCTGCTGTAACAAATTACCGCAGAACCCCGAACTCCACCCTTCAAACAGCACCCATCTATCAGCTTACATTTCTGTGGCTCGCAAGTCTGCTGGGCTCACTGGAATGGGCCACACGGCCGGGGCCTTCCTGTCCCTCTCCAGCCCCTGGCAGCCCCCCTCCTCCGAGTCCCTCTCACCTGGTCCTGTGTCTTCTACCCCCTGCCCCTCTCAGGACGGGTGGTCACACTGAGCCCACCAGCCACTCCAATGACCTCCCTATCTCAGGTCAGCTGCTCAGCAACCTCAGTCCCCTTTTGCCCCATGACCTCAGCATGCACATGTTTCAGGGGTTAGGGGTGGACATTTGGGGGTGAGCTGCCTCCCTGCACTTAGGTCCCATTGGAAAGAGCCCGATGGGCCTGGGTTCGAATCCTGGCTATGTGATCTCTAAAGTGACTCCTCTGCCTCGGTCTCCACATCTGCCGGATGAGAAGGGGAGAGCTCCTGCCCTGCGGGGCGATGTGAGGACAGAGTGGGGTCGGCTGGGTCCGGTTAGCTGTGGGGTGCCAGTTCCTCACCCGCCCAGCCCCGTTCCTCTCCCCCTACCGTCTCCACTCATCTGGCCTTGGGTGTCCTGTCCCCGGGGAGCTCTGGGACACTGGCTGGTTTAGACCTCCCTCCTTCACACCCCCAAAGCTGTTCTACATCTTGATTTTCCTGAAAAATCCCAGTCCCATCCCTCTGTCTTGGGCACTGGAGGTTGCCCACCAGCTTTCATCCCCCTCCCTCTGGTACCTGCAGCCCATACGCTTGGGGCCAGCTGCCCACCCCTGCTCCAAGGGGACAATGACTCAGTCTTGTCACTGACATGCTCCTTTCCCTGGATGTGTGCACAGGTGGGAGAGTGAGCACAAAGGAGGCCAGTCCAGGCTGTTTCCTAGGGCCACCGCTGGGCCAGACATGTTCTGTCTCCTTCTGGGCGGGCTGGTGTTTGGATGCAAAGTCTGGAGCTATAGCAGCTACTTTGTGACCACTGGAAAGAGGCTACCTACACAGAAGGCAGAGAGGGAAAGAAACTGAGTGTTTGTCAGTACTGTCGACCAAACCAACCCCCAACTCACCCTGCCTCAGGGACTTCCAGCCCCAGAACCAGTAAATCCCTCTCTTGTTAAGGTGGCTGGATTTGCCTTTTGTGTTCCTTGCCACCCACTGTCTCCTAACAGATATTTTCTCCGTCTCAGCTCCAGCTGGTTTCCACCTTATGCTTCCCCAATGCTCCTGGCATGGGAGGCTCATCAGCCTGATGTGCTCTGAGCTCAGTCGGGCCACCCACCACCCTGCCCAGGGGGCCGCTGCTCAGAAACGTGGCTTGCTCCAAGGGAGGTTAAGACCGAGACTCGCCCTCTGCGCCAGGTGCCCGAGTGAGCACCCCACATAGCTGCCCTGGCCGGGGTGCCCACCTCCTCAGAAAGGAAAGAGGAGGCCGCAGGGATCAGAGGCCTTGCTTCCTCTAAGCTCGCTTTCCTCTCCACCCAGCCCCAAATACACGGGCGCCCAAAGGCCCAGTGACCCCTAACTGACACGGCAGTTCATAGTCTGTATTTAAAACAGGCTCACATGGGCTGCATGATTCTGGAAGCTTCTGTGGGTCTGCAATTATTACAAGTAGTGCTTATTAACTATCCCCCCTGCAGTTTCCACATCAAATGTGATTCATCATAACATGTTACTGGGTCGTTTCCACACATCCAGCAGCTCGGGCAGCCTTGCCTGTGTCTGCGTGTGGCCTCAGTGGCTCCCCACCTCTGTCCACGCCATGGGCATTACACAAGATGTGTGTCTCCAGGTGAGTGCCGTCTCCTCTCTCTCCTGGCAGCATTGACTCTTGGCTTCTTTCAAGGGCCCCCTGCACTTTACATGGGCCTGGCCTCCCACGTCGCAGGCCCCAGCAGTCTGCCCCCCACATCCTGCCCCACATCTGCACGTGGCCCAACCCAGAGAAATGAGGCCTCAGCTGCAGGATGGAAGAAGGTGGAATCTGTGGGCCCCACCCTGAACCTGAGGGGCCTTCTGGGGCCAGGCCCAGCAGGTGGTTCCGTGTCCACTGGCCCCCTCTTGGGACAGTTGCTGGGGCCTGAGGTGCCGCCCGGGGGTAGAAGTGAGAGGGGGTGGGGGAGAGGGGAGGGGGAGGAGGGAGAGAAGGGAATGGAGGGAGGTGGGGGGAGAGCCCCCCCAGCGCTGCAGCAGCCCCTGCTGTCCCAGCTGCCGTGACTATGACCACATGAGAGGACCTGAGCCAGAACTGCCCAGCTGGGCCTTCTCGAACCCCTCGCCCACGGAAATCATGAGAGATAGCAAAATGATCGTCCTTGCGTGAAGCCGGGAGGTTGTGAGTGATTTGTACCCAGCAATAGGCAATGGGAACAGAACCTTTAGTCAGTCTGGAAAATTCCAAGTGTTTCTGCCCAGAGCCCAGCACATTCTGTTCCCTCTGCCTGAAACGCTGTTCCCTCTGCCTGAAATGCTGTTCTCTCTGCTCTTCGCAGGCAGCTCCTTGGGACCCTTCGCTTCCTGGCTCAGACGCCACCTCCCACCCTGAGGGAAATGCCCACGTCTCCGTTGCCTCCAGACCGCAGGCATCACACAGGCGGGGAGCATGCCTCCCGGCTCACCGTGGCATGGCCAGCACTTAGAGTGCCTGGCACAGGGTTCAAGCTTAAGGACGCTGACCACCAACCAACTGCCTGGATGGACGGACAGATGGATGCTGTGCTGGTTTGAAGCTGCTGTTTAGGCCAGAAAAGCCATGATTTAATCATGATCCCATCGTGTGGGGGCTGCCGTTTCCTTGAACCCTGGTCAGTACTGTAGGGTGGAAACTTGATTAGATTATCTGTAGAGAAGTGTGGCGTGTCCAGTTGTGGGTGCGGCCATTTCATTAGATGGAGATGTGACTCTGCCCATTCCAGGTGGGTCTTGATTAGCTTGCTGGAGTCCTTTAAAAGGGGAAACATTTTGGAGAAAGTTCAGATGCAGAAGCTTGGAGAACAGCTGCTGCAGAGCTGCCAGAGCCAACATGGGACCCAGATGTTTGGAGACACGGGGCCCAGCAGATGCGCCTTCCCATGAGATGCTCCGCAAACCAGAACCCAGAGCTGTGTCCCTGAGGAGCTGAGTGGAGGCCACAGATGCCAAGCAAGAAGCCCCCACAGGAACAGAGGCTGAAAGCAACGGAGCCCAGGAGCAAGGGACTGGGAGATGCAGCCATGTGACCCCCTAGCTGAGAGGGCTCCAGACGGCATCAGCCTTTCTTGAGTGAAGGTAGCCTCTTGTTGGTGCTTAGTTTGGATGTTTTCTTAGCACTAGAACTGTAAACCTTTAACTTATTAAATTCTCCTTTTTTTATATATATATTGCTTTCAGGCAGCTTAACAAACTAATACGGATAGGTGGGTGGATGGGTGGATGAGGGTTGGACGGAGATAACTCAGTTTTCTCATCTCTAAAATGGAGAAAGGAACTCCAGCATTCACAGGTTGTGGGAGGGTTTGTAGGGTACCTGCATGCAGGAGTGTTGAGGATGATTGTGGCTGGCAGATTCATCACTCTGGGTGTGACTAAACACTCACAACATGCCAGGGGCTATGCCACACATGGGGAACTCACAGGGTGCCTGCCCCCCGAGGCTCGGGTCAGGGGAAACAGGGAGAAGTTTGGGGTTGGCACTGGGGGATGTGGGTAGGAGGGAGGAGGGGACTGGGTGTGTGGGCAGGTGTGCCCCCAGCCCCTCCCATCCCATCACCCCCAGGGCAGGGTGCACGGCCCTCTGCGCTCGTGAGCCTTTCCTTCAGCCTT
>PVIY010059623.1:0-11968 GCA_004026745.1 Myrmecophaga tridactyla | reverse complement strand
AGGGTCTATATCTGAGCACTCTATTCGGTTCCATTGGTCAATATATCTATCTTTATGCCAGTACCATGCTGTTTTTACCACTGTGGCTTCATAATATGCCTTAAAGTCGGGCAGCATGAGACCTCCAGCTTCGTTTTTTTTCCTCAAGATACTTTTAGCAATTCGGGGCACCCTGCCCTTCCAGATAAATTTGTTTATTAATGCCGCAATTGGCGCTTGGTTGGATTCAGTCCCTGCTACTGTTTCCTTTCTCTCCGCGAAGCCGCCTATGGGGGAGGGGCACCGGCCGCTGGCCGCCGGCCGCCGCAGCTTTGGGGAACTCACAGATCCGGCGAGTTGCCGTCGGTCTAAGCTGCTCCCGTTCTGGGCGCACTGTGTGTTCGGTCACTATCGTGGTTCTGGGAGCTATTCTGTATTGTTTCTGGTTATCTAGTAGTTGTTCTGGAGGACGAACTAAAACGCGCACCTTGCTAAGCTGCCATCTTGGCCCCCTACATAGATTTGCTTTAATTGGGACATTTTCTCGGCCTATAAACTGTGAACTTGTAATTTATTAAATTCCCATTTTTAAAAAGCCATTCTGTTTCTGGAATATTGCATTCCAGCAGCTAGCAAATTAGAACAAGTAGATTATTTTACTGGCTGGGGTGACTGACCCTGACTATCAGGAGAAATAGGACTGAAACTACAGAATGGAAGTAAAGAAGAGTTTTCCTGGAATATAGGAGATTTGCTAGGGCATCCCTTTGTACTACCATTCCCTATGATTAAAATCAATGGGAAACTGCAACAACCCAATCCAGGAAGGACTACCAATAGCTCTGAAACTTCAGGACTGAGTGCTTGAGTCACCCCACCAGACAAAGAACCATGGCTATCTTAAGTGTTTGCTGAGGGTAGAGGAAACATGGAATGCGTAGTGGAGGAAGATAGTGATAAATATGAACTATGACCATGTGATCACTTATAGAAATAAGGACTTTAATGGTATGAATATTTCTTTCTTGCTTTGTAATTTGTATCTATGTATCTATACATATATCAAATGTCTTTGTTTTCATCTTTATTTAACCCCTTAATCATATGACATAAGCTATTTTGTTCATATTACAGTATTTAAGTTGTAAGATATCAAGTTTAAGAGTGAATATTACCCAAGTACTTGACATCCTATTCTGGAAAGATTTAATTCATTTCTGATTGTACATGGGAAAGTTGAATATTGTTAAGCAAGGAAAAAATGTGTCTGCTATTGTTTTCTATTTAGAGATTAAATATGGTCTAATGTGATGTGTATAGCTGCCAAGTTGACAAGAGGTGGACTCTCATGGTCAGATTCATGAGTCAACTTGGACAGGTGGTGGTGCCTGGTTTTCTGGTCAGGCAAGTGTTGGCCTGTCTGTTGCTGTGAGGACATTTCATGGACTTAAATCATGACTACATTGGCAGTGTGGGGATTGTCTTCTGTAATGAGTGATGCTTAATCTAAGCACCAGAAGTTGTTTAAGGGGAACTCAGAAGAGACCATCAGTCTTCCTACTTTGGCCAGCCAGCCTCTCCTGAGAGTTCATTGAGGACCTTCATACAAGCTGTCAGCTTGTGGCCAGCCCTAAAGATCTTGGACTCTTACATCCTCATAGTTGCCCAGCAAGCCTCTCCTGAGAGTTCATTGAGGAACTTCACTGGAGTTGCCAGCTCACAGCCTGTCCTAGACTTTGGACTCTACATCTCCATGGTTACATGAAACACTTTTATAAATTTTATATTCACAGATATCTCCTGCTGATTCTGTTTCTCGAGAGAACCTAAGAAATACATACAGAAAATTTCATGCCTTTTGAAAAGCAGTTTCCCACTGTTCACTGTTATGTTATGTGGAATTTTTATTAGCAGAATTAGGTCAGCCATATGAGGATTGTAAAAATTCTAACATGTGCAAATGACATTAAGCCTTTTTCTGATGAAAATAAACCAGTCCAAGAACACAGAATACTCTAGTCTTAGACTTCTCAAATTATTTTCCTTCTGTTCACTCTACAGTCTCCATGGAACTAGATAAAATAATCCTTTGGAATATAAGCCTTTTTCACAAGGAGTCAAGGATCTTAATGCATCTAGTCCTTTCTCACCTTATACTTACTTTAATAACAATGAAATTAGCATTTCCCCTAAAGCCTCAGGTGGTCTTATCAGTCTCTTTTCATCCTCCTCCCCTATATAACTGGTCTACCTGTATAGCATAAATCTCATTATAGACCTCGTTGATTACTTAGAATGTAAAAGAACGTACTATATTTAAAACCCATTATATATATACACTGTATTTAAAAAATATTGAGCTATAATTCATATACTATACAATTCATCCATTTAAAGTACAATTCAATGATTTTTAATATATTTACGGATACATGCAACCATCACCACAGTACATTTTAGAACACTTTCATCACCATAAAGGGGAACTCCTATCCCTCAGCTATCATCCCCTTCTTCCCACTAGCCCTGAGCAACCACTTATCAAATTTCTGTCTCTGTAGATTTACCTAGGGTGGACATACCATATTAATGGACTTATATGAATATTGTTTTGTTTTGTGCTTGGATTCTTTCACTCAGCATGTTTTCAAGTTTCTTCACATTGTAGCATGTGTCACTACTTAAAATCCACTATGTTTTGATCACTCAAGTTCCAGGTAGACAAACACTACAAATAATTGGGGAGGGTGACAGGATTTTTGGGGGGGGCAGTTTCATTTTTTGGTTGTCAAAATTTCTGTCAAACAGAAATTTTTCTCTTATTTCTTTTGTTTCAACCTTAAATAAATAGTTTTAAGTTCAGCAGAAAATCAAAGTAACTTAACTCATTAATTTAGAATGTAGTCCTAGTTAAGTTGTTCCAAACAATTTGCTTTTTAAGAGAATACAAGAAATTAATCACAATGGCATCACCTCCTCATCCTTGTTAATACAACACCCATCCCCTCAATTCATCTATACATGCAAATACAAAGACTTGGTAGTATATAGATTTGATTTTCTCAAAATGAAAACAAACTGAATGTCAAATCATGAATTTAGGTAAAAGTAGAGAATTCAATTGTTGTGTTTTTTCTAGAAAAACAGCAAATGATTCTAATTCTTATTTACTTGATCATACTTTATTTTTTCAAAATAATTACTCATAAAACTAAAGTAGTTTTCCCAATTATTTTTGAGCTATATACCTATCATAAAATTGGCATTATTTTTTCTGAAAAACTATTATTGAAAGCTTTCATGTTATTCAGTATTCAATGAAGCCATAGACACATTATATACTAATTCAGATATCTGATATTTGTTTAGCCATCTCAAATAATTGTAGTGGTTACCCCAGTAATTAATGTTGTGTTGGTTTGAAAGGATGTATGTACCCTAGAAAAGCCATGTTTTAATCCTAATCCCATTTTGTATAGGTAGCCATTTCTTCTAATCCCTATTCAGTATTGTATATTTGAATCTGTAATCAGATCATCTCCCTGGAGATATGATTTAATCAAGAGTGGTTGTTAAACTGGATTAGGTAGAGACATGTTTCCACCCATTTGGGTGGGTCTTGATTAATTTCTCAAGACGTATAAAAGAGGAAACATTTTGGAGAATGAGAGATTCAGAGAGAGAGGAGGGTGTTGCAGCACCACCACGAGGCAGAGTCCACCAGCTAGCAACCTATAGAGGTGAAGAAGGAAAATGCCTCCTGGGGAGCATCATGAAACAGGAAGCCAGGAGAAAGAGCTAGCAGATGATGCTATGTTCACCACGTGCCCTTCCACATGAAAGAGGAACCCTGACTGTGTTCACCATGTGCCTTTCCAGATAAGAGAGAAACTCTAGCTGTGTTCACCATGTGCCATTCCACTTGAGAGAGAAACCCTGAACATCATCAGCATTTTTGAACCAGTTTTCTTTCCCTGGATGCCTTAGATTGAACATTTTTATAGACTTGTTTTAATTGGGACATTTTCTCAGCCTTAGAACTGTAAGATTATTATATGTAAGAATATTTTATGGGAGTGGCAGTACATAAAATTTAATACACTTTTTCCTTTTACTACAATCAGCATGGAGATGATTTCAGGTACATGAGAACCTTTACCTCTATCAATATCTTCAAATAAATCTGTTGCAGTATGTTTTATATATTGCACACATGTATTATCTCATTATGATATAATGGAAACAGTCACTTTCTGTGATTTAATTTATCCTACAACCAGAAACCACTAAAATTTCCATCAACAGAAGAATATATAAAAAGAAAATATGGTGTATTTATATAATTGTACACCATCAAAAAAGAAACAAACTATTTATACATACAACTACAAGGATGAATATAACAGACATTATGTTGAGCAAAAGAAGTCAAACATATAAGAGTGTATGCTGCATGTTTTGTATTGAATTGTGACCCCCCAAAAAATATATATTCAAGTCCTAATCCTTAATCTGGTGAATGTGATCATACACAGAAATAGGAACTTTGAAGATGTTATTAGTCAAAATGAGGCCAAACTGGATGATAGTGGGCCTTAGTTCAACATGGTGTCCTTATAAGGAGAAGAAATTTGGACATAGAAAAAGAAAGAAAGGTAGTGAGAGGGAGAGTGAGGGTAAGAGGGAGAAAAAGTGTGGAAGGGGGAGCAAGAAAATAGTCATGTGTTGGGGGCAAACACTGAATTATGTCACAAGCCAAAGAATAGCGTGGATTTCTGGCAAGCCACTGCCAAAACCCTCCAGCAATCAAAGGAAGCACGGCTCTACCACCATCTTGATTTGAACTTCTACCTTCCAGAATTGTGACAAAATAAATTTTTGACATTTTAAGCCACATCATTGTGGATACTTTGTTGGGGGCAGCCCTAGGAAACTGAGCTACTACATGAGTCTGTGTATATAAAACCCTAGAACAGTCAAAATTTATGATGATTGAAATGAGATAAATGACTAATTCTACAGGGGATGGGTTATTGGTGGCATGAGGGAATCTTCTGGGGTGAATGAAAATTTTGGTATCTTCATTGTGGTGGTGGTTGCATGAGTGCAGTCATTTGTCAAACTCATGAAACTGTTCTCTTTAAATACATGTATTTTCTTTCATGTAAATTGTACCTCAATAACTTAAAAAGCAATACTTTAATGAGATTGTATTTCTGGGCATGGGAAAGATTGTTTTGGTTTGAGACAGTTTGGGTAAAGTCTGGCAGCTATTGAGTGGGTGAAGTATAGTTTTCAAAATTTACTGGTTCCCCTAATTCTCTAAAGTTTCTGCTTTAATATTCAGTATTATGATCCAATATTGAGTAGACTTACACATCTGTTTATGAGCCATCAAAATTCCCATTTTAATCATACTACTTTATTATTCACAGATCAATATTCTTTAGATTGTGGGCTTTCCATTTGAGTTAATTTACATGTCCATTTTTTTGCATGATAATTATAGAGAGCAAAACAACATCACAAGTGATAGCACCTAGGATATTATTTCTATAAAAATATGAAATAACTAGAATACAACATAAAGAAGGTGAAAAGACATTTGAAACTTCACATAAATGACAAGGCTTAATAGTAAGGACATAATTGGAAATGCTATGAATCAATAGAAACAATGATACAAAAACAACTGATATTTCACAGATGAGGTAATATCAAAACCATAAATATTTTGCCTCATTGGTAATGTATGAAATACAAATTAAACCAAAATATGATACTTTTCACACAAATACATAGGCAAAAATTAAATCAGTAAAAACCAAGTGTTACAAGCAAAATAAAGCCAGCTTTTGTTAAGGATTTGAAGGACTTAAATTGTCATCTACTGATAGAGTAAAACTGGTACAACCACTTTGGAAAATGATTTTGAATTACCTACTAAACTTTAATATGTACATAGCCCATAGCATAGCAAACCCACTCCTAAATGCATACCCTAAACTCTTGAGTGCATGCACCAGAATTTAAGAATATACTTAAAAATATTGTTTGTAATATAAAAAATTAGAAAAAAATCAAATGTCCATCAATAGAATGTGGTATTTTCATAAAAAGGAAAACTAGATTAGCAGCATTCATCAAATACCTTCTAGTCAGGCTGTGTTTGTATTCCACCTTTTCCATTTAACAGTGAATTTAAAACAATTTAATTGAGAGGCAGTGCAAGATCAAAACAAAAGGAGGGGTGTAATTTATTTAGTCTTCTAGAGCAGCTAATAAATAGTCAAGAACTATAAGGAACTACTGTTTGTGGTGCATCTATGACCAGAAACACATTTTATGCCAGTCTTTAATGGGTGGAAGATGCTTAGAACACAGCACAGAACTGTAAGTAAAGCCCCCTATCTGTGGAGGGTGGCACCTCTCCTTCAATGGCATGGCAGGTTGTGTTGGAGACACTTCCCAGTGGGAAAAATAAGCAGTATTTACCAGAAGAAAGGGAAGACAGCTCAACCAAGCACCAATTTTGGTTTTAATTGACAAATCTGGACTGTAAAAACAAACTCTGAGGACAGAAAAACCCAGAGCAAGAAGGAAAGGAACTCTGAGGTCTCTTTTAGCAGAGAGGAGGTAGGGCTGACTGAAAAAAAAAAAAGGGTTTTGAAATCAGCTGAGCTAAAATACTGGAAAAGGGCTGTATCCTCCAGAAAAGAGGCATATAAAGTCAGGTACTGACTCTGGCTCTTTACAGGAGAAACTTAGGGGTTTGGGAGTGGTCCAGAAAAGGCATTTCTTTTTTTGTAAACAGTTCTAAGTAGCTCATTAGAGAAAGCCTCAGACATTTTCATTTGGCAGCACTGACCCAAGCAAGGGCAGAGTTAAGATATGACTGAGAGACAAAGTAACTAGCCAAGAGAAAGATAATTTTTTAAAGGACATCTCTTCCCTATGAAAGGGGGAGGGGCAGCTCAAGTAGAAGCCCTCTGTTCTAGTTCACAAGTAACCAGAATGTGATATACCAGAAATGAACAGCTTTTAAAAAGGAGAATTTATCATTAATTTTGCAAGTTTACAGTTCTTAGGCTGTGAAAATATCCCAATTAAGGCAAGGCTATGAAAATGTCTGAATTAAGGCACTGACAAGAAGTTATGTTCACTCATTAACAGTCGATGAGGTTCAAGGTTTCTCTCTCAACTGGAATGACACATAGCAAAATCTGCTAGCTTTCTTTCCCGGCTTCTTGTTTCATGAAGATCCCCCCGGGGAATTTTTCTTCTTCATCTCCAAAGTCTCCAGCTGGGTGGTGTCTAAAGCTTTTTCCAAAATGTTTCCCTCCTAAAGGGCTTCAGTAAGCACACCACCTTGAATAAGTGGAGACATATCTCCATGGAAATCATCTAATCAAAAGTTACCACTCACAATTGGGTAGGCCACATCCCTATGGAAACAATCAGAAAGGTCCCACACAGAAATACTGAATGAGGATTAAAGGACACTGCTTTTATGGGGTACACAAGTTTCAAACCAGCACATCCTTGGTTCTAGTTTCCTAGCTGCCAGAATGCAACATACCAGAAATAGAATGGCTATTAAAAAGGGGGAATTGAATAAGTTGGTAGTTTATAGTTCTAAGCCCTAAAAATATCCAAACTAAAGCAAAGTTACAGAAATGTCCAATCTAAGGCACCAAGAAGTTACCTTCACTCGAGAAAGGCTGATGATGTTCAGGGCTTCTCTCTCAAATGGAAAGGTATGTGGTGAAGATGATGACATCTGCTAGCTTTCTCTCCAGGTTTCTTGTTTCATGAGGCTCTCCTGGGGACATTTTCCTTCTTATCTCCAAAGGTCTCTGGCTGCGTGGGCTCGGGGCTCTTGTGGATCTCATTGTGCTGCTTGTGGCTCTCATCATTGTACAGCTTTCTCTAAAATTCTCCCCCTTTTAAAGGATTCCAGTAAACTAATCAAGATCCACCTTGGATGGAAGAAGCCACATCTTCATCTAATCAAGTTAATACCCACATTTGGGTGTGTCACATCTCCATGGAGATAATCTAATCAAAAGATTCCAATCTACATTATTGAATAGTGATTAAAGAAATGGTTGCTCCCACAAGATTGGACAAGTATTAAAACATGGTTTTTCAAAAGTATATAATCCTTTCAAACAAGCACATTCCACCCTCTGGACCCTACAAATGATATGTTTTTACCATATACAAAATACAATCATTCCATCACAATATCAGAAATCCTTAAAAAAATCACAGTATCAGAAATCCTTGTATTGTTCATTAACAATGCAAATCCAATACAAGGTTAAAACCAGTACAAAGTCTCATCAAGGTTAGCCACAGGTATGGTTGCCCTAAGGCAAAATTCTCCTCTGGCTCTGGACCTGTAAAATTCAGAACAAGTTGTTTGCTGCAAATATATAAGGGAGTAGAAGCAGGGAGCCAAGATGGTAGCTTAGTCAGGCGGGGAATTTAGTTCATCCTCCAGAGCAGCTAGTAAATAGCCTGAAACAATACAGAACAACTGCTGGGACTACATCAGTGACCGGACACACAGCGTACACCAGCTGAACAAGCTGGACAAAGCTGTGATCCCACCCAGAACCATGGGTCCCCCAAGCCATGGCAGCTGGTGCCCCTCCCTCACAAGCTGGTTCCCAGAGTGGAAAGGAAAGAGACTTCACTAACAGCAAGGGGCTGAGCTCCACCAAGCTCCAATTTCTGGAATTAATTAACAAATTCTGACTACCAAAAATAGGCCCCACCTCTGCTGAGCCTCGAGTAAAAGTGGAGCTTGCTGGTTTTTGCCCCAGCACAGAGGGGGCAGGGCTGACAGAAAAAAAAAACAGAGATTTGTTTTTTTTTTTTATCAGACAGCACAAAATACTTGAAAGGATCTGGGCCCTGAAGGAAAGGAGGAAGCACATAGGAGCTGGAAATACACAGAGCAATGTACCAACTTAAGCTCTTGATCGGCAAACCTGATGAATGGAGGTCTTGTGATGAAAAAATTTTTCTTTCTCGTGGCTGTTTCTACAGCTTGACTACTCTTTGCATACAACTGCAAGGCTTCTTAGGCTCCAATTGCCCCAGGAAGGGCAGAATTAAGCTTGTCTGAGAGCTTGTTTGGAGGCTGTGCCTTCCCTAAGAGAGGGGTAGGCTCAGCTCAGGCAGAATCCTTCCCTCAAGGAATTCAGACCCTAGGGTCTGGAAAACTGAAGCAATTAAACCCAGCCTACAACTTCTCCTCTGTCTCAACCACACCCCCAGCAGGGACAGTCTGCTGAAGTTAAAGTTACCACATCTTATGCTGGTGGGACTTGCAGGCAAACAAACATGACACACTGGGCAGGATAAAAAAAACACAGAGTCTACAGGCTTCATAGTAAAATCTTTCAACCTGATGGGTCTCACCCTCAGGGAAAACTGATGCGGGTGACTCTTTCCTCCCAAGAGGAGGCCAGTTTGATCTGGGAAAATATGACTGGGGTCTATAATACCTAAGTAGACCTTCCTAAGGTAGAAAAAGGCACCATACAGGCAGGGCAAGAAACAAGAACTGAAAAATTTTGATCTGTTAAACAAAACGTATGCTGGAGATCTAGAATAAGCTGACCTGAATGTCAAAGAACAGATAGACAACAAAGTCAACCAGCAAGAAAATCCTAGGTAAAAATAAAAAGTGAAAACAATCTCCAGAATAAACTAATTAAGGAAATTTAATGCCAAGATGTCAGCAAAAAATGATGAATCATACTAGGAAAAATGAAGATATGGCCCAGCCAATGGAACAAATCAACAATTCAGATGACATACAAGAGTTGAAATAATTAATGCAGAATGTTCAAACAGACATGGAAGACTTCATCAGAAATCAAATCAATGAATTGAGGGAGGATATAAAGAAGGCAAGGGTCGAACAAAAAGAAGAAATCAAAACCCTGGAAAAACAGATCACATAAATTATGGGAATGAAAAACATAGTAAAAGAGATGAAAAAACAATGGAAACCTACAATGTTAGATTTCAAGAGGCAAAAGATAGGATTAGTGAACTGGAGGATGGGACATCTGAAATCTGACAAGCAAAAGAAAATATAGGGAAAAGAAAGGAAAATTATGAGCAAGGACTCAGGGAATTGAATGACAACGTGAAGCATACAAATAAACATGTTGTGGGTGTCCCAGAAGGAGAAGAGAAGGGAAAAAGAGGAGAAAAACTAATGGAAGAAATTATTACTGAAAATTTCCCAACTCTTATGAAAGAATTAAAATTACAGATCCAAGAAGTGCAGCATACCTCAAACAGAATGGTTCCAAATAGATGTACTCCTAGATACTTATTAATCAGAATGTCAGATATCAAATGGAAAGAGAGAATTTTGAAATCAGCAAGAGAAAAGCAATCCATCACATACAAGGGAAACCCAATAAGACTATATGTAGATTTCTCAGCAGAAAATATGGAAGAGAGAAGACAATGGTATGATATATTTAAGATATTAACAGAGGAAAACTCCCAACCAAGAATTCTATATTGAACAAAATTGTCCTTCAAAAATGAATGAGGGGCGGCTGCTGTGGCTCAGCAGGCAGAGCTCCGACCTGCCGTGCTGGAGGTCTGGAGTTCGATCCCTGGTGCCTCCTGCTCATATGCAAACATTAAAAAAAAAAAAAAAAAAGAATGAGGAGGGGGGGGCCAAGATGGCGGCTTAGCAATGTGTGCGTTTGAGTTCGTCCTCCAGAACAACTACTAGATAACAAGAAACAGTACAGAACAGCTCCCAGAACCACGATAGTGACCGAACACACAGCGCGCCCAGGTCTGGAGCAGCTAGACCGACGGAAACTCTTCGGATCTGTGAGTTCCCCAAAGCCGCGGTGGCCGGCGGCCGGCGCCCGGTGCCCCTCCCCCATAGGCGGCTTCACGGAGGGAAAGGAAGCAGTAGCGGGGACTGAGTCCAACCAAGCGCCAATTGTGGCATTAATAAACAAATTCTGATTACTAAAAATAGGCCCCCAGCTCACGCGAAACTGGGCAAGTCAGAAGTCGCTTATTGGGCTAACCGAAAAAGAGGAAAGGGGACAAAATGGGGGTTTTCGTGGCTGTTTCTATGGAGACCTGGCAGCCTCTGGATTCAGCGGTGGGACTTCTCTGGCTGCAGCTGCCCCAAGCATAGGCAGAAACAGACTGCTTTCAGGGCTGTCTCCCACATGCGCCTTCCCCAGGGGAGGGGTGAAGACCAACTTAGGTGGAATCCCTCTCTAAAGGAACTCAGACCCCAGGGCTTGGCAAATTGAAGTCATTAAAACCAGCCTACAACCTCTCCTCTGTCTCAACCACGCACCCCAGCAGGGAGAGCCTTCCAAAGTTAAAGGAGACACGACATCTTTTGCTGGTGGGACCCGCAGGCAGACAAGCGCCACATACTGGGCAGGATAAGAAAAACAGAGCCCAGAGACTTCACAGGAAAGTCTTTCAACTTGCCAGGTCTCACCCTCAGGGAAAACTGATGCAGGTGACTCCTTCCCCCTGGTAGGAGGCCAGCTTAGTCCGGGAAAATCTGGCTGGTGTCAGTAATACCTATGTAGACACTCCTAAGGGTGGGGAGGGAAAAGGCACCTTACAAACACGACAAGAAACAAGAGAACGAGAACTGAAAAATTATCCTCTGTTAAACAAAACTTAAGCTAAAAGCCCAGAAAAAGCTGAACTGAAGGTCAAAGAACAGATAGACAACAAACTCATCTAGCAACAAAACCCTAGGTAAGTTAAGTGAAAGCAACCTCCAGAATAAACTAATTAAGGTAACTAAATGTCCAGACGCCAGCAAAAAATAACAAAGCACACCAGGAAAATTGAAGATATGGCCCAGCCAAAGGAACAAACCAATAGTTCAAATGAGATACAGGAGCTGAAACAACTAATACTGAATGTACGAACAGAAATGGAAAACCTCATCAAAAACCAA
>PVIY010059622.1:0-11974 GCA_004026745.1 Myrmecophaga tridactyla | reverse complement strand
ACTTTTCCCACAGAAATAAGCACATTATGGAGGAAGTTTTAAAACAGAAGCAGTGCATGAGTTGGAGGTGTGTGGCCGGGTGCCCTAAGTGGCAGATGCCGAGTGCTGTGGACTCGGGAGAGGGCGAGGCTCTGGGACATGAGTGATTGGAGAGGGCCCCAGGGAAGACTGAGGCGGGAGCTGGCCTCGCCAGGAGGGCCGAGTCCCAGCCCAGTGACCGCAGGGGTCCTCCTGTCCTGCCTGTGGCTTCCCCAGCACTAGCCCAGTGCCTGGCATGAAGTCGGGCCTCATCTGTTTGATTTGAGTGAAGCATTTTGAGTGAAGGAATAAATGCTGCAAGCAGGGAATAAAAAAACATTTCAAGGCAGAAATGTGGGAAACAAGCAGTGAGAGTTCAGGCTGCATGGAAGGGAGGATTTGAGTCCAGGGGTGAGGTTACAGAAAAGTTGATTTTACAGGACCCTGACTGCTTGGCGGAGCTGTTGGGACTTGCGTCAGATGGTGGCGGAGAGAGCTGTTGAAAGCTGCCCTCTTGGTAACAGGGTCAGTCAGGCCACAGTAGAGGATTGGGTGGGGGAGGAGAGAGATCAGAGGAATTTTCCCAAAACAACGCTTTTCATCCTCTTGCTTTCCTCTCTGCTATTGACAAGATAAAGTCAAGTGTGAAGTGATAGAAGGAGCACAGGTAGACACTTAGGGGCTGCCTGACCTTGGGCCCTGCCTCAGTTTTCTTGTTTGTTTGTAAATGGTGGTAATATCCATCTTGCAGAGCTGAAAGGATTAGAAATAATACAGATAAAGCACCCAGAGTGGCACTTAGAACATGGAGTGATCAATAAACGGGAGCCACAGAAATCATCACAAATTGTTGAATTAAGAGGTAACGGTGAGGGCCACGGAGGCTCAGCACGCAGAGTTCTCACCTGTCCTGCCGGAGACCCGGGTTCGTTCACATGCGAGAGAGTGTGAAGGGTACTGGCTGGGGACGCCCTCCGGGCTGCTGGGATTCTCCCCGTCTGAGTTCCTTGGAGCTGGGCTCTTGCCCCACTCCTGGCTGGTCCCCTGCATTGCCGCTGGGTGGGGGTGCAGTGAGGCTGTGTTTCTCTCCCCTTTCTTCTGAAAGTGGATCCTTCCATGAGAACGGAGATGCCATCCACACTGCCTTCCTGGAGGGTTTCTCCCAGCTTTGTGGTTTTGTTCTGTGAGGCATTCATGGTTTGGTGGTTGTGGTAGGTTTTTGAGGCTAAGTGACAGTGGGCCAGGGGGGATGGGTGCACAGGGAGTAAGGACTGCCTAAAGTTCTCTTATGGAACCTGGACTTTGGATGGTTTATTTTTACCCCTTATTCCCTTTCCCCACCTCTCCCCTCCTCCCCTCCTTTTTTTACACCACCTGTCTCAGGCCCCAGTTGGAGAGGGAAGGAGTAGGGATGCCCACTTCTTGCTGGGCTGGTCCATTCCTTCCCCCTAGCCCGTCTTGGGGAACTGTCAGGAGCCCCTGGCATTTGGTTGGGTGATGAGAAAGATTAACAATCCCATATTGATGAGAATTAGAAAAGACCTAATATATCTGTAGAGGACTTTAGAGTTTGCAAAGCATTTCCACCTATTTGTCATCACCCTCCCAATCATCACCCTCCCATGCTGGCTAGATGGGGTAAGCTAGCCCAGAGAGAGCTAGGTGGGCAGACAGAGTGGTGGGGAGAAATACTTCATCAGACAAGACTGGGGGTGGAGAGGGGGGGTGATCTGGAAGGCAAGGGGGATGAGAGAATAGATTGGGACATGCAGTACTAGTTCTTAGCGGCTCGCTTGAATATTTAAGCAGCCAAATTGTCAGGTGTGATTTTCTGAAATAGCAGCAGCCGTTTTTGTGGTATGTCTGTGAAACTCGCTCTTCAGTTTCCTGGTGGCTGGGCCACAGGAGGAGGGCCAGCAGCCAGGCCCCCACTGACTTTATCCCTTCCACCTCTGTCATTACCCTCCCCGAGTCGCTGTCGTTTGCTCTCTCCTCTGACCACCCTGTGTCCGGGGTTCTCTTTCCACATACCTGTTTGCAACCACATCCTAAATAATTGACTTTTCTCCATCGTGCTGTGGGGGACTCAGAAGGAGTATGAGGTGAGAGCAGCCTTTTTGCTTCTTTTCATTCCCTGAGGTCATAGTGAGGCCCCAGTTTCACACGTGCCTTGTTCCCATGGTGTGGTCGTGGGTCTGTGCCTAACTGCAGTATTGCCAACTCATTGCAGCCAGCCAGGGCTCGGGGGTGGGGGTGGGCATTCACTTCCCCAGAGCATCACACAGTCCCTCCACCCCTTGGCATGAGCAGATCCCTTTCATTCTTGAGCAGGTTCTGTACTCCTTGATACGGGACATATTAATGAAGATCCAGGTTGAGCTCCGAACGCTGGGGCTTAAATGCAAAAGAAACCGAGCACTGAGGACGTGGCTGGGAAGCTGTGTTGTTGGGCCAAGTAGGGCAGGGTCCAGAGGAGCAGGCAGGTTTGTTCTTGAGGGGCCTAATCTTGCTGGGTCCTGGGCAGAGTGTTATCCATGGACCCGAGTCCAAAAGAACATGGACTAGCATCAGCATCCTACACATATCCCGGATATTCATTCATTCAACAGGTATTTCTTGAGAATCTTTTATGAGCCAGGCACAGTGCTAAGCCATTGGGGGACATAATGATAAATCACTGCCGCCCATAGCCTAGTGGAAGACCAGTAACTAATTATTTAATTCTGGTAGTGGGTGCTGGAGAGAGAAGGTACGAAGTGGTAGGAGAATTTGAATAGGCGTCCCTAACCTAACTCAGGAAGACAGGAAAGTCTTTTCCGGGGACCTGTGGCTCCTTAGCACAATGTTTTTTAACTGTGTAAATACATAGGATTGCAAAGGGAAACAGCTGTACTGAAACACAATTATCACAACACATCTGTGATAAAAAATATTATTTTCCCCTCTTTGTTAATTTATCAAATAAGAACATCTAGTGGTAGGTTTGAGAACTTTGGTAATTTTTAAGTAGCATTGAGTATAAACTGTATTTCAAGATAGCTGTACCAGTCGTAATGTGAAAAGAAAATGTGATATCTGTTGTTGAGTCAGACACTGCCAGTAACACTGTGATGTGTTACCCGTGTTCATAAATGTAGAAAACATTCACACATTCATAAATACATTCATAAGAAAGGAAAGGCTAAATGTGGGTTAGAGATTAGTGAAAATACAGATGTAATTTTCCCGCCCATCCACATTCAGAGACCCCAGTGTAAAGGAAACTTATCCCAAACTTGGAAATGAGTGATGATTCTGTGACCTTCTAATGTCATACTGAGCATCGTGTAAGAAGTCCACCTCAGGATTATCTGGTGCTCTAGGGAATGTAACTTTGTTTATTATCCTTTAAGGCGCAGACTCTATAAAGTTAAATTAGATGCAAATGATTTCTGTCTGGCAGAGGAGATAAACCCAAAGCTCATTGCCCGGCAGTACGTTGGTATCTAATTTAGCCGTTTCCTAACAGGATTCAGCCGTCGCATCATTTGCCATGTGGCACTGCGTGGCCTGGGCACAGGCTGTGTTTGCTTTTCTCTAAAGGGATTTGGGGAATCGTGGATGTGCAGGAGTAGAGGAAGACTGGGTACGGTCATTGCAGCTCTTCAGTGTGTGCACACTCGGTAGCTGGCTTGGAAGGGCACGTGGACTTGCTGACCTCCCAGGCTCTGTTCTGGGTGGAGCTGTGGGGGGTGGGCCAGGGCTGGAGGGACCGCCGTGGGAACTGTTCACACCCACGGGGCGGAGGGAAGGGCGCAGGGTCTGCTCAGAAGATCCTGGTCTGAGTCTGAGCCCTGCCGCTTGCAGCCTGGCCGTAGGTGAGTGTCTTCTCTGAGCCCAGTTTTTTCTTCTCTAAAGTGGGGGTCGTGCCACCTCCCACACAGATTGTTCAAAGCAGTTTTTCCAACATTGTTGCTACAGTTCATGTGAGAACAAGTGTACATTGTATGTTACAACCAGTACATAAATACATAAGTATCCTCAATAATAAACGTTCCAATACTCCAGTCTTGCTACCTGTGATACGTATTAATGATTTCTATTTGGTTTCATTTTTAAAAGCAATACTGGTGGTAACTCAGGAAATCAACTTTGAGACTCAGCTCTTGGGTCGAGGCCTGAAGGGTGGGAGATGGGGGTTTAGACTCTGAACTTTAGAGGACTGAGGGAGATAATATGGGTAAAGGCCAGATGTAGGTCGTGGGTCCTGTGCGCTTAGGGTGTTATTTGCTTATCAATTAACCGAGCTTTGAGGCAAGTTAGATTTCCGGAGTGGGAGTTCACCTACTCTTCCTGGGCTGGCTGCTGCCTGCTACCTACTTCACTGTTCCCTCTACCAGCTCTTCCTTGTCAGCAGGCCTGGCACACTCAGCTGGCAGTGATCCAAAGCCCTCTTGGCTCTAGAAGAGGTTTTCCAAAACATTAAAAGCTTCAGGGACTTAAGTCCTGGTTAAAGGCCCTGCAATTGCAATTTCAGGATAAGAAGACCTGTTTTTATAAACTCTGGGATTAGTTCTCCGGCTCCTGAATTGTCCCTTTGTTCACAGGCTCATTTGTGCTGTGGGGAATATGGGCTGAGGCGGAGATGGGTGGGGCAGAGCGGTAGTGGGTGGCCCAAAATGTAAGGTGTGATTTTTAGAGGAAGCAACATAGAAGAAGTGGAGCTGGCCTTGCATTTATAGAAGCAAGCAGTAAAATGGACAGTAGCTCTAGGAATATGTCTGCTTTATTTGTTCTATCTTATTTGCTCAGGTGCTGACTCTGCCAGACTTGGGTTCAAATCATAGCTCTCTTTCTTGCTGTGTGACCTTGAGCAAGTTCCTAGCTCCTGTTAGCCTCAATTTCCTTATATATAAAATGAGCATAATAAAAGTACCTCCTTCAAATACTTTTTGTGAAGGGTGGTGCTTAGCCGTGGTGATTGGTGACAGAGGCTTAAAATTTGCCCTAAGGGGCATAAATTACCCGTATTTTAAAGTTACTATCCTTTTTTATGTACTTCTCTCATCAAAGTCATTCTACAAGTATTTACTAGGTATATGTTGTATGCAGAACACTTTACCAATTCCGTATAAGAATTCCAATTTAAAAATTATGCAGTATCACAGGATCGAGTGGGGGAGCAGGCAGCCCAGCTGGAAGTTAGGGGTGTACTACACTAAGTGCCAAATAAGTGCTTGCTGGATGGCAGAAGGTAGAAGGCCCATGGAGGGGCGGGGGACAGTATTTGCTTGGGTCCTGGGCATCTCTCTTTTTTTTCTGCTCAATTTTTTCCCCAACTTCTTATTTTGAAATAATTTCAGACCTACAGAAAAACTGCAAGAAGAATACAAAGAATTCCCATATGGTCTTTACTCAGATTCTACAAATAGTAACATAGTATTACTTTTGTTTTATCACATTCTCTCTCTACATATGTAAAGTTTGCAATGTGATGCTCCCTTGCCCCTAAATATTTTAGTATTTCTCAAAATGCATGGACGTTCCCTCACATAATCACAGTATAACGACCAAAATCAGGATCCAGTCCAGAATCATCTGTTACATTTAATTGTCAAGTCTCTTTAGTTTCCTTTAATCTGGAAATACACAAAGAAATGTCTTTGGGGGCCTTGACATTAAAAAAAATATATCCCTCAGTTTGGTTTTTGATGGTGTTGCCTTTTGATGCCTTATGTCAAAACGCACATAATGTAGATTTAAGCCACTACTGGTGAAATTATCTTTGGTCCCTTAGCTAAGGTGGGGTCTGCTGGATTTCTCCACTTACAGTTACTATTTTCTTATGGGGAGAAACCTTAAGACTATTATTTCCACGATGGTGGCCAAATGGTGGCAATGTTTTCCCTTAAATAGGGCATCCTTATTATGGCAAGTTTGAAAAATAGAGTGAAAGGGAAAGAATAAAAACTGTCCAAGGACAAAGCCTTACTTTCTTGCATTTTTCTCAATTTTTTTTTCCTGAGCATAATATTGTTTGCTTATAGTTGTTACCATACCATTCATATTTAGAATATTTTTTAAAGGTTAACATTAAAACAACAGTATTTTTGCATTGCACAGTCTTTAAAAACATTACTTGAATGGCTCTATTCTATTGAGTGACTTACTCTAATTTGGACTTTGAGGTTGTTGACAGTTTTTTACTCTTATGAGTAAAACTGTGTGAGTCACATCTGTGTCAGAACCTCTGGTAATTTCCTTAGGACAAATTCCCAAAATTGGAATTTCCAAGTCGAAAAGTGTAAATACTTTTAAGACACTTGACAATTGTGCCAAATAGCTTTCCAGAAGAACCATACCAGTTTAGGCTTTTGCCAGCTGTTAATGAGAGTTGGGCGCCAAATTTTAAGAGATTCACTAAAACAACCTTTTTTGGTTTGTTTTTAATTTGTGGCCCACCAGCTGAGATTTGTGTTGAGATTAATTTCCTTTATTTTGAATTAGAAAGCATAGTACTAAAAAAAATAAATTATAGCATAATGTTGCATGTGACTATTTTCAAGCTTTAACACCTCCACTCCCCAGTATTGGGATACGCTTTGAGAATTACTGAGCAGGGTTCTGTCTAGGGAAGATTGTTCAGGGTGCTGAGAGCTTTGAGGTCACATGTGAGAAACTGGGGTGTTTCACTTGGAGAATCCTAAGAGGGAATGTGCTTGCTGTCTTCAGAGTGTGACAAGCTGACAGAGAGGTAGGGGGAATGTGACTTTTTTAATGACTGGAACTGATTCAAGATACAGTGGGGTAGGCGAGAGAGGACATGGTCTACTGCATATCAACAGGTTCTGTTACCACAACCTTCTGAGTTCTACTGAGTTGAGAAGCCTCAGAAAGTTTTGAGTAATTGGTTCTGAAGGGCTTTACCCAGAGGCTAGAGATGGAGTGTCCAGACTATTAAAAGAAGACTTCCTATGTGGGGAAAACTAACTGGCCCAACTCAAATTTTCAGTGAACCTCAAGGGATGTCCTGGCCTCTTGGTCTCCTCCAGTGGTTCCCTTACTAGAGAAGAACTGAAATTGTAGAGAAACTGGAGAGCTGCTAGCTAATTTTCCTTTCATTTCTAAATAGCTGTCACCAGGTGACCAAGAGACCCAATAAGAACAGACAGAGTGAAAACTGGGGTAACTGGGAGGAACAAGGGTTAACAAACCCCTTGACATCTCTCTGTCTCTTCCCTTAGAAACAATTTATCTGAAGTAAAATGGATGATATTTTAGTGCCTTGGCTGGCGTAGCAGTTAGGTTCTGGTGTCAGCTCGGCCAGGTGATGGTGTCTGGTTGTTCTGTTGTGGACTTAAATCATCAGTATGTGAAATTCATCTATGGCTGATTACATCTGTGGTCCGCTAGGGGGCGTGCCTTCTGCAATGAGTCACATGAGTGACATTTAATTTAATTAGCTGGAGGCTTATAAGAGAGAGGTTAGAAGAGAGCTCAGTAGCTCAGATGCAGACCTTTGGAAATGCAAAAAGGAATCATCTCAGAGAAGGCAGTTTGAACACAGAACCCAAGAGCAAAGGCCAACAGCATTGTCATGTACCTTCCCCTGTGACAGAGAAAAGCCAGCTACCTTTCCTCTGAAGAACTATAAATATGTAACTAAGTAAATCCCCTTTTTTAAAGCCAGTCCATTTCTGGTGTATTGCATTTCTACAGTATTAGCAAATAAAAACAGCTGCTAAAACAAATGCCATGCAATGGGTAGACTTAAAGAATAGGAATTTATTGGCTTACGGTTTTGAGACTAGAAGTTAAAAAATTAAGGTGTCATCGGGGTGACGCTTTCTCTCAGAAGACTGGCCTTCTGGGAGTGGCTGCTGGTGATCCTTGGTCCTTAGCTTTTCTGCCACATGGCAGTGCACATGTGGCCTCTCCCGGCTTCTCCTTTTTTTCCCCTGTTCTGTTGACTTCCAGCTGCTGGCTGCTCTCTGTCTCTTTCTCCTCTGAGGCCTTCTCTGTAAGGCCTCCAGTAATAGGATTAAGACACACCCTGATTCCATTGGGCCACCCCTTAATTGAAGTAACCTCATCAAAAGGTCCTATTTACAAGGGTTCACACTCGCTGGAATGGATTAAGTTTAAGAATGTGTTTTTCTTTCTGGGGTACATAGCTCCGAGCCACCACAGACGACTTAGCACCTTAGGAACTTTGAAATTTCCAAACTGGAGCCAGCCAGCCAAGGTATTGTTAATATTCTTTATAGTTAAAAATTTTTTTCCAGTGGGTACTCAAGGTCTATTGTGTGCCAGAAAACCCAGAATCATAGTACCTTAGAAAGATCATTTACTTCACTCATATAGAAGCTTGGGAAGGGATGTTCCAGGGCCAATATATCCATCCATGATGCCAGACTCAGGTGCCTTCTGTCTTGTTACTCTACGTCTTTGACAAGTACTTCCTCCTCATTATTCCAAGGTGACTGCTTGAGTTCCAGCCATCTTGCCCAAAGTCCACCTGGCAGAAAGGAGGAGAGAACTAAGAAGGCTCATGCCAGTTGTCTGGTAGAACAATTCCTATAAGTTGCCACTATAACACATCCATCTACATTCTAGGGGCTGGAATTTAGTCACATAGCAATTTCTTCACAAGGTATTAGCTCACAGTACTTCACTGGTAGTGGTCATGAGAACAGATTTACCAAAGAATTCCAAGAATTCTGGAAATCACTTTTTTTTTTAACCTAGGCAAGCACCGGTAAATGAATCCAGGTCACCAGCATGGCAGGCGAGAACTCTGCCAGTGAGCCACTGTTGCCTGCCCTGGAAATCACATTTAGCCCCTTCATTTTACAAAAGAGAAAACGGTCTTAGAGAAGAAGAAATGACTTGTCCAAGGTCACTTAGCCAGTAAATATAAAAGTCAGCACAAAACTCGTGTTTCTGACTCCAAGTACGGTTCTCTTTCCACAAAACTTCAGCTCCAACTTCTCATCTAGCTCAATTTCTCTGGCCTTGGTTTCAGGCCCGCTTCTGTTTTGAAGCACATTCATAGGTCTTTTTTCCACCATCTTCTTAAAGAGTCTGGACTATTACATTCTGACATTTCAAAGCCATTTTGAGCAAAATATGGGAAAAACTAAAACAGGTTTCTTCACAGCTCCCAACACAAGAAGGGTATTCAGGTGGAGAGCAAAAATGGTTGAATCCCATTCCCACCTTTTTTCCTAAAGGTTAAGCTTCTGTCCTCAAATCATCCTCCTTTAGCAAGCTGCTTTTACATAATTGAATATCTTTGGCTTCATGATCTGCATTGAATAGTAAAATCTATCACGGTAGATAGCTCGAGTTTGTAGAGAATGTGGGGGTGCTGGCACATGCCCCAGGGATGGGGGAGCTTTTTTTAAGCTGAGGGTGTGATGGGACGAGGACTCTTCTCTGATTGAATCTCAGAATTGTACACCTCTTCATCTCTCTATTCTAGTGGTGATGATGGGTAGGTTCCACCCTCATTAAGTGAAGAGAGAGGAGTGTGTATGTGCTATGTGTCAGTTGGTGAGTGGGGGAATGAGAGGAGGGGAGGCAAAGTGAGGTAGAAAGGAGCATAGACTCCTGTATGAAGTCTCTGATTAAGAACAGACCTGGGTTAATTGCCACATTTAGGTCCAATTCTAGGTTCATTTCTCTGTGCATTTGGCCCCTCGGCCCCGAGAACCCTGGCAGACCACCCCAGGGTGCTGCAGGCTTACAGGGAGCAGCGGGGCTGGCGTAAATCCCTACCAGACCATCCTTGCCATGGGCTTCTCCTGGCTCTGCTCCTTTTCTGCTTGGGTTGGCCCATCATTTCCAGCAGTCAAGGGAGCTTGTAGGATTCAGGGAAGCAGGTCACCTATGCCCAGGTGTCAGAAGACCTGAGTTCTAGTCTTGGCTTTGGTACTTTGGGTAGCTTAGTGTATGACCTTGGGTTATTGGTTAAATAATTTAACCCTTCTGAACCTCAGTATCTTCGTCTGGAAGATGAGGCTAGTGCCCACATGTTGGGTATTGTAAGTGGCAAATCAGTTAATCAGTGTGCAGCCTGGAAAGGACATTCTAAATGTGCTCTGTGACCTCTTGGTGCGGGCCACTGTGCAGATGGGGATTAGTCCAGGTTTTACAAAGCTGAATGCGTGTACGTGTGTGTTCCTTCCTGCCTGGAATTGCTGTTTTGCCTGATTGCAGACAGGGCCTTGGAGAGGAAGAGGTGGTCCCCCCTTTGCTGTTGTTCTTACCCTATTTGTGATTTGTCTCACTAATAAAACTAATAACGATAATTGCAATTATTAAGTGCATCTCTATGCCAAGAATTTTGTTACGTTTTTTATGCATTTTTTCCCTCCCTCGTTTAATCCTCAGCTAACCGTGCTAGGCAGGTGTAACCATCACCCCCTCCATTGTACAGGTGGGGAAATAAAACTCTTGCCTGAGGCCATCCTTCTGTAGACGGTGGTTGGACCCCAGAACCAGTGCTCGTTCCATGCGGTCTGAGGGGTTGGGAAGACTGCAAAGGGAAGAGGTGAGAGTGGGTTTCTAAACTGGATGGTCATTTGCCTGGCAGCCCTGGTATGTACTGATACCTGTTTCCAAAGCCCTGCAGGGAGTCTGCAAGGTGTAGGGAGGACCCCAGTCTGCCTCACCTCACTGTCCCAGCTGAGGTAGACAAACTTGAGGGAGAGTGAGGGTGGGGACCCATGTGGCAGGCACCCTGGGTGATGTAGGGCTCTGGAGAGGGCTTTGTGCTGAGGGGATTGTGGGGTGGTGGCCAGGAGCTGGTGCTCTGATGGGGTGGGGATTGGGGGTGAATGCTTTTTGATATGAGCAGGAGAACCTGGCTTTGGGGTCTCATATTCTTCAACAGCAGAAAATGGGGGAAGCGAGCCATCCTCCTCAGTGGGATTCTGAGCTACACCACGGGAAAGTTTTATGGATTCAGCCTAGAAAAGGAGGGCAGCCCAGCCCTGATGGAAATACTCTTAGAGTTGGTGAGCAGAAAGAAAGCTCTTATTGGAGGTAGAAGGAGTTTGCATGGTGAACAAAGGGGATTTCTTTCTCTTCCTGCACTCCAAAGAGATTGACTTAAAATCGAAAGACTCTGCCAAGCCCAGGAACAATACCATGGCTGGTTGGGAGTCTTGGCTGGCAGTGGAAGTACTTCCAAAATACTGCCCTTTTGCCCTGAGGGCTTGACAAAGGAGCAGATAGTTGTGCATCCTTAACATTGTTGTTGTTGGCAGTCGTAGCTGTTGTTATCAAGGTTTGTGGGTTGTGACTTCGGAAGGCTGCAGGGAGGCTCTTGGCAAGGGGCCCCAAGGCTCACTAGAGCAGCATCTTAGGGAAAGGAAAGGAGGATGCACATTAAGGAAAGTTAAAATAGACTGAAGTGGAGGAGAAAGGAGGTTAAGTGGCTGGAGGAAAATCCCCTTGGGCTTCTGGGCAAGGAGGAGAGGGGCTCCCCCATGGCTGCCCCTGCGGTTGGTTGCTAAGGTGAGAGTCTGTCCCAGACTAAACACACACAGGGACCTTTCTTCCATCCCCTTCTCTGAAGGTGCTAAGCCTAGTATCTTAGTTCTTTGGATACTGTCTCTCCTAATTCCCCTGGACCTGGCTAACCCGATATTCCCCCCTTTTCTCTCCCAGATCTTCACATCCTACCTCTCTAGGCAAACCCTGCTTCTCTGGTGCCCACACACCTCCACACAGCTCGCCTGTTTTCAGACGGGCACAACTCCTCCTCACCCTGCACCGAGTCCTTTTCTCCTATCATTTGTCACCCCTGTCCCCTCCAGCTCCACCTTTCCCTGTGCTACTGACATTCTCTCGGGATGTCCCCGAGGACTTCTCAACAGCCTTTGGTACTTTCTCAGCCTCTCCACACTCAGCCTTCCCTTTGGTCACTTACTTTTCTTTGCAGGTGTCTCCTCCCTGGTCTGTGTTGACT
>PVIY010059621.1:0-11903 GCA_004026745.1 Myrmecophaga tridactyla | reverse complement strand
AGACCCGTTTTCTCCCTCTTCCAGGTCCCACGTGGCTGTTGTGCTGAGCTCAGGCGGGGAGCCCCCGGTGGGCATCCCAGTGCCCCGCGCCCCAACTCGGAGGTCTCACACTCAGACCCGAGGGGCCAGGCAGGCAACAGCACAGGGAAATGTCCCGCCCGGCCACTGAGCAACGCGTGTGTTCACATTTTCCTTGAAATATTCAGCCCTCTCTGGACATATGGCTCTCCACTTTAATCGGGAGCTGGGTTTGGACAAATATTTCACCAGTGCTAAAAGCAGCACAGAGACCAGCACAGTGATTAGGGACTTAGGGCAGGCCAAAGCCAACCCCCACCCACACGCCGGGGGGGCAGAGCACAGGGCTGCAGTGCATGGCCCGGCCTGGAGGGGGCGCACCGTCAGCCACTGTCGGCTGTCCTGTGGAGACAGCAGAGGCAGGACTTCCAGAAGCTCCAAGTTTAGGGTTTTTTTTTCATGTACATCACCCCAATTTGCAGACATCGGCTAGCGCTTTTTAAGTTGAAACGCCACGCAGCCCAGATGTGGCCCAGGGGCCCCCATTTTGCAGCCTCCGCTCTGGCTTGGCAAACCTGAAGCCCACCTGTGCTCACAGAGTCACTCAGCAAACCTGAGTGCCAGGCAGCAAACTAGGCCCAGAAGACACACGGCTGTGAGCTCACAGCCCCACCCCAGGGAGCTCCGGATCAAAGGACGCTGGCGCGGAATTTGCCTCCACGAACAGTGGGCTTAGCAACGTGTGCAAATGCTCAGTTTTTAAGGGTGCCTCTCGGCTCACTCACCTTGCAGTGGGCTTCCTCCCGGGCCCAGGACAACTGCACACCTGTCCTGTGTGTGCTGGCCCATGGGACTGTCCCCAGCCTGTGCTAGCCGGGAAGCGAAGGGAGGAGCAAACAGAACCAGGATACACTTTTCGTCTTAGTGGCGTGAGAGCCCTCACCCCGGCGCAGGGTCAGGGGACTTCCCGCACGCCCACCCAAAGCGGGTCTGCAGCTGGCATCGTGAATGCGTGGTGCTGGGGAGCCTTCCCACGCCGGCCTCGGCCGCTGTGCCTGAGGTTTCTAGAGAGGGGAGACCTGATCTCCTGCTGTCTCTGCAGACCACCAGCTTGCACCCCAAAACAAGGGCAACGAGGGAGGTGCCCCTTGGCTGCTGGTGGCTAAGGTGGAAGTGTGTCTGTGACCCTCTGGCCTCACAGCCGTCCACACTCCCCGGAGAGAGAGCCTCCCCCCTCTCCCCCTTCACCACCAACCCCACCAGGTGTTTGTCCCCCCAGCACGTCTCCCGTTATTGCCCTGGTCAGGAGGAGCGAGAGCAGCGGGGACAGGTTTCCCAGCCCGACACGTGCTCCGACTGATGGGCCGGGGGCAGGCAGGGGACACAGGACCCTCCCCGGGAGTTCCCAACAGGCAGGGTCTGCTCTGAGCCGCAGATCTCCAGGGCCTGCCGGTCTCACCTCCTGTGGGAAGGTGAACAGAGGAGCACGTGCTCCCCTCAAGCCGTGCTTCGATCCCCGGGTTTGCCTGTGCTTGGGGGCCGTGCTGCGCCTTGGGGTGCCCAGTGGGGTATCGGAGATGAGCAGCTGCCCGCGGAAAACGATTTCCGCCACCCGTCCGGCCGACGTTACACCCTCGACGTCACCCGGGCCTCGCCACCCGGGTGCCCCGGCACTGCTCTGCCACCCCAGTATGACACCTGGCACCCCGACATCTGGTTACTCTGCACTAAAACTGCTTCAGGGAGTCTGGGTACCAAACGCTCCTGAGCGGAGACTCCAACCTTTTCTTCCCTGGGCTGTCCTGGGTGGGGACGGTGCATGCATTCGTCACCTAAAGCCGGCGAGCTGGTGGGAACCGTCAGCCCTGTGGCTGGTGAGGCCCCCATTGACGGCGCCTGCCGGGATGGCTGGGACTCAGGCTGCCGCCAGGGGTGGGCATCACAGGGCCCTGCACGCACAGAAGAGGGGTCTTCACGCCTGCACCTCTCTCCCCCCCAGGAATCTGGTACAACATCCTCAGAGGGGTCGGGAAGCTGGCCGTCATCATCAACGTGAGTGTGCTGCCCCATAGCTCCCAAGGCTGGGGGCAAACCCCGCATTACAGGGTCCCTGGTCGCACACAGGGGCAGGGCTGCGTCCTGGATAGAAAAGCCACATGCCCCGACCACCTGCTCGGCAGCCTCGGAGCAGAATTCTCCCTGGGCTCTCGAGGTGCCTACTGGGCCTCCAAGTCCAGGCGCCTGAGACCTGGGGACCGACAGGCAGTTTTTCTGATGGCTCTTCATGAACATTGGGGTGTGCCACACCCAGAGAGGAGGGGGCTCCTGGCAGCCCCTCCAGCAACTCGGCTGCTGTGCATGCTTCCATGGTGCCCCACAGCCCCCACCCCGGCGCCCACTCTCCCCGCCTTCCTGCCACATGGGAGCTGCCCCCCATCCTGGCCTCTCCTTCCTCAGGGCACCCGATTGCCAATGGCTGGATCCCCCTGGGTTTAGCTGTGACAGGCTGTCCTGGTGTGTGGCTTCAGAGTCCAGAAGTCCAGAGCTGAACCCCGGGCAGCCCCGGAGTGGCCCTAGTGCCCCAGTCCCCCACCCTCACCACCGTCCACCCAATCTGAGGCCCCCAGAAGCTGAGGCCTTGCAGGCAGGCAGGTGGGGGTCTCCCATGGGGTACAGGACGCATGCTCAGCTCAGGACATGGCCTCCTTGGCGCTCTTGGAGACAGCCCTTCCCTTCCCTGGGGGTGGGCAGCCCCCCTGCCACCAACCACCCCCTTCCCAATTAAGGCTTCGAAACCCTGTGTTGAGGGGGCAGCAAGAGCCCCTATCTCGGCCAACAAGTGCAGGGCTGAGGCAGGAGGCATGGTTTGCTTGGGGGGGGGGGGCTCAGAACCCCCAAGGGCAGCCCTCGGGGAGTTCTCTGGAGCCAGGGGCTGCTGTGACAGCCGGGGACAAATTGCCACTGACACTAATAATAGCAGCTGGCGTTTACTGAGCTTCCAGAATGTGCCAGGGCATTCTAAGCGCTTTCCATGCACCAACCCACTGGTCCGCACACAGCCTGTGGAGGCTGGAGACTGTCACCACCCCATGTACAGGTGAGCCAAGGGAACACAGAGAGGTTAGGCAACTTGTCCCAAGCCACACAGCCTGGTGGCAACAGCCGTGACCATCAGTTCCAGGGTTCCTGCCCTTACATTGGCAGCACACTTCACTGTCCTGGTGGCCGTGGAGTGAGCTTGGTCAGAACCTTACAGTGTGCCAAGTGCCCCAAGCCCTGCCCTAGTCCCTCCCCAAACAAGGCAGCGAGGTGAGGCAGTGTCAGCCTCGGTTCTGAGAACACCGAAGCACAGAGAAGTTGAGTGACTTGTCCAAGGCTGCCCAGCATCCATCCCCGTGCATTCCCACCCAGCAGTGTGCCTGTGCTGCTCCAGCCTCCCCCTCCCCCGGGCTGTCTGGGAGGCCTCGCCTGGAGCTGTCCACCCTGGGGGGACCGCCCTCACCCCGCTGTCCCCCGACCAGGCGTTCGTGATCTCCTTCACATCCGACTTCATCCCGCGCCTGGTCTACCTCTACATGTACAGCCCGAACGGGACCATGCACGGCTTCGTCAACCACACGCTCTCCTCCTTCAACGTCAGCGACTTCCAGAACGGCACGGCCCCCAACGACCCCCTGGACCTGGGCTACGAGGTGCTCATCTGCAGGTACCGCTTGGGCCCTCTGGGTGGGCCCCGCTGGGGTATCTCAGGGAAAGCCCAGGGGGAAGGGTTCCGAGAGGGCCCGGGCGACATGGAAGAAGAGGGGGCTGCGGGGGGATTTGCCGGCTTCTGTGTGGCTGGGTCCGGGAGCTGCAGCTTGTCATCAGGCCCCACCGATGCTGCCACCCAGCTCTGCCCTCCCCCGCGGGCACTGCTGTGCAGTGGGCGCCCTCCCTGCGCTGCCCCGTAGCTCCCAACTCGCCCACTGTCTGCCTGGCAGCCCCACTGCAAGAGTCAGCAGGAGTCCCAGGACCGAGACCCCCCACCTGGCTTGGGTCACAGGCTCCCACCCAAGTCCTTTGCTGTTGCCAGGGGGTGGGGGCCCTCCTCGGTAGGCTTGGGTCAGGTGCCAGGGTGAGGGGGCATGGTTGGAAAAATGGAGACAGGGGAGCCCAAGGAACATGGGGTGGTACAACAGAAGCCTGTGATATGCCAGGCCTGGGGGTCCATCGGCCTCCCCATTCCCAGCTCCTGCTGCCCAGTCAGATGCGTGGGGGGGGGGTGAGGGGGGTGCGCCTGCACTCCAGGGGGTGCCCTGGGTCTCTTGCTGCAGGCCCTTTGGGTGCCAGCCTGGGTCGGGGGCTGAGGGCTCGGGAGTGGGTGACACGGCCCCTGCCATCCAGGGACGCCCCAGGGCAGGGCGACGACGGAAGTGTGAATGGGTCAGTGGGAAGTGGGGTGATGGCAAGATGCCCTGGTGAAGGTGGGTGGAGTCGGGGGGCATTCCAGGGAGAGGGACACCGTGGGCGGACGAGGAGGGGGAGAACGGAAGGTCTGTGGGTGGGCGGCCAGGGCCGGGTCCCTCTTCCTGGGGCATACAGCGTAAGGGCAGTGAGATGGGAGGAGCAGGCGGGCCCCCGGGATTATGGGATCAGGAAGATGAGGTCTGTGGTGGGATTGAGGCTGCGGCACCGGGTAGGACCACTGCCTCTGAAACGAGGCTGAGAGCAGGGACCAAAGATGAGACAGGGCGTGCTCACCTCTGTGGACAGCCTGCACTGCCAGCCCCAGCAGGCGGTCAGGACTCAAAAAACCTCTGCAGCCAAAACATGGGCCCCCCCAGCCCGGGCGTCGAAGCTCAGCCCCTCCTTCAGAGGGAAGCTGCCTGCTCCCAGCCTGTTCACTCCTGCTCTAGGCGCAGTGCTAGGGGCTGATGATGTGCTGGCACAGCCTTGGCCAGCAGACAGGTGAGAGGGACACAGCTGAGGTTCACAGCGCCAGCCACTACACAGTTGGCAGCCCAAGACGTGAAAAGGCATCAGCACCTGGGGTCATTTGGGTGCGTGGGCCAGCCCCCCCAGACGCTGCTGCTGAAGGCGTTATACAAGCAGCCCTCCCAGCTGGCCCTGCGTGGTGCAAGGCCGATTGCATGGGCGTCCTCTGGGCGGGCAGGGGTGGCATCTATCCTGGGGCCTCGGACAGCATTAAAAAGAATGAGCTAGAATCAACAATTCCGTCCTGACCAAAGGGGGGAGAAGACGTGTAACTAATGAAACATTGGTGGCTGAGAGGGTTCACGTAGAATCGAGAGGCTGCTCTGGAGGTCACTCTTATGCAAGCTTCAGGTATACATTGCTACCTATCATAACTTGCCAAACTCCAACCAGGACCATTCCAGCCAATCCTAAAGAACACCTAGGGCAATCTGTAAGATTCCACAAGGGTTCCATGCACTAGAGTAACTTTCCAGAAACCTACAACCTCCAGATGGGTCCCTGGACCAGATAAGTCCTGAAATGCAGAGGGCCCAGCCTCTCCAGAACATCAGCTAGTTCCATCCCCCACCCCATATTATTGACAGCCCCTTCCAACATGAAAAGTTAGAATGGGCATAGCCCAAATACCCCTATAAAGTGGGATAGAAAGATCAAAGGTGATGATGGAGTTATACAGAGAAGGTAGGGTTTAACAAATGAATATGTTTGTTGAATCATTAAATTGATATTTCTTTTAATCTTCAGTATTTTAGAGCAGCTAGAAGTAAAAACCGAAAATAATGGAATTATAACCCTTACCAAACTCTGAAATCTATTCTACAACTAATTGTTGTGCTGTGCTTTGAAATGTATTGCTTTTCTGTATATATTTTTCACACACACACAAAAAAGTTGATTGTGATAAAAAAAAAAAAAAAGAATGAGCTACAGCCACGTCCCCCGATTAGCCAGACAAGATGCACAACACGACATGATTCCCTGTTGTGTAAGTCCTGTCAGCCCACACGTTTCAATATATCCACATAAAGGCTCCGAAATCACAGGGAAGGCCTGTAGGCATCTGCTCCAAACCCTCTGCTGGCCGCCTCAGGGAGGGGACAGGCATGGGGAGCTGAAAATCAAGGGAAGGGGGCCTGCAATTCCCTCCTACCCCCCGCCCCGAGGTCCAGGGACCCCCACACCTCACACCCCACCAATGCATGCTCTGCGCTGATTGCAAGTTTCATGTCAGGAATATACTCAGGTTTCTCTTCTTTAACTAAAAGTGAATTTTAGATGAATAATGATTAAGGAGAAAAGAAGGCAGGAAAATGTGCAGTTTGTTTTATGGCAACTTCCCTCAAGCATTTCAGCGTTGATGTTATATAGGGTAAGATTCGGTCTCCTGGAATGACACAGGGCTTTGGGTCCCGGGCATTGGTTAAGGAAGCAGTTCCCCCACCCCATGTCTCAGGGAGTCCTCCCACCCAAGGGAGAGGCCAGGAAGACAAGGCCAAGACCCATTTTTCAGGGTTGTGTGGCTTTTACCCCCATGGAGATGGAAGATCGCAGGACCCTCTGCCGGCTTTGTGTTTTGGCCAGGCCCTCTTCCACTGCTGCTCACGGCCTGCAGGCACTGCAAGCTTCTCCCCTCCACAGGCCGCACCCACCATCAAGCTGACCCCTGGAGGGGTGGGTGGTAGAAGGAAGAGCACCCAGCCCAGTCCCGGGCAGAGGCTGCAGAAAGGCAGGCGGTATTAGCTGAGCTGAGAGCCGCAGTCACTGCTGGTTACCATTTATTCCTGTGCTGGCACAGGCATTGTCTCGTTTAATCCCCACAATCACACCCAGAGGAGGGCATTATTATCCTCCCTGGAGGCGCTGATGGCTGAGCAAGAGAGCTAGGCCAGGGGAAAAAAAAAATCATCTCTGCTAAAACTCCATCCAGGTGGTGGGAGGCAGCTTCTGGAAACGGCTACAAACAGGCTTTGAAGGATGCATAGGAGTTTGCTGGGCGACACAAACATATTTCCCAGCATCCCGGTGCAGCTGGCCTTGAGTGCAGAAGGGAGAAGAGGGAGGAACAAGTGCATGCAGTGGCTGATGCTGGGAGAACAAGGGCTGCCTATTCCCATCTGAGAGCAGCTGGTGCACGCCTGCCTCTCTAGGCAACTGGCACCAGAGCGTGTGTTTCCATCCTGATCCTATCTCTGGAGTTGGCAACTTGGTGCTGAATGGGCCTCGGGGACTTCTGCCCAGCTCCTCCAGAAATTAAGCTCTGGGGGCCAGGGGCCACAACTGTCATATTCCCTGCTGAATCTCCACCTCTCCAATGGGACGTGGTCCATCTAAAGACCTAGTAAATGCAGAGGGAATGACTGAGGGCAGGCCCAGCTGAGGCCCAGAGAGGCGCCCAGTTGCCTGGGGTGGCACAGCGAGTGGGTGGAGCTGTGAGTGGGTGGGATCACAGAGCAGGTGCCTTTCCTGGGTCTGGCCCACTGGACCCAGCTTTTCCAGCACCTAGAAACCCCACCCGCACCCCCGCCCCTGCCTCGTGGGCTTTTACTGGCTGGCTTGGGGATGTTTTTCCAATGCAGGCTGAGCTTTGGTCCCTTAAAGCCAAGCCCCAATGGATGGCCTGGACTTGGGGAGCAGGGGTGGGGTCAGTTGCTTGACAGCCCCGCCCCCAACTACCAGCACCATTTTGTTTGTATGTTTAACCTCCTACATGGGCTCCTTGGATAAAATATAGCGTTTTTCTATCTTTTTCAAGTGTTTCCTCCAAAAAGGGGATAGACTCAAGAGGTTTTCAAACTGTGTTCCATGGAACCCATCCCTGAGTTTTACACAGGATGGGGGTTTGGATTGAGGCTGGGGGGAACAGGGGTTCAGCTCTCCGGAGCCTCACCCCACTTCAGCCAGTGAGGCTCTGCTTTCTTTGCATGGCCTCTAGGAGTTTGAGGTTGGAGGTCTCTTTCGGGACAAAGGATTCCACTGCTTTTTAAAATGTTGAACCCCAGGACCAGATAAGCACAGGCTTGCTTTTTGGGCCACAGCTGGGCCCTTTTTGGTCCCTGCACAGCCCAAGGCATGTCCCAGGCCCCCACCCAGGAGGAGAAACTCGCTGGATGGATGAGCCGCCCAGGCTGTGGTCATCCAGTATCAGGGGCGGGTTGCCCTCCTGGGACCCTGATGCACTACCAGGGGGTCACCAAAACCAAGTGCCACCAACTGGAAGGCTTAAAACCACCGAAAGTAATCGTCTCCCAGTTCTGATGACCAGAAGCCCGGTGTCAGGTATGGCAGGGGCCCTCTGGCCTCCTCTGGCTTCTCTCAGCCTGGAGCTGCTCAGCTTGAGATGCGTCCCCCCAGCACAGGCCTTCTCCTGCACGCGTCTCCGTGCAAGCCCTCCCCTTTGTGTAAGGATCCCGGTCCTATTGGAGTAGGGCTCCCCTGGCCCCCGGGGCCTCACCTTCACCAACGGTACCTGCAAAACCCCAGTTCCCAATAAGGTCATGTTCTAAGGTTCCAGTGGATGTGAATTGGGGGGGTCGCTGTGCAGCCCAGCGCAGGGGCTTCAGCTCTCCACGTCGGCCGCCCAGAGCCCCGGGCCCATGGAAAGCGCCGCCCTGACCCCTGACTCCAGCCGTCTGTCGCAGGTACAAAGATTACCGTGAGCCCCCATGGTCAGAGCACAAGTACGACATCTCCAAGGACTTCTGGGCGGTCCTGGCAGCACGGCTGGCGTTTGTCATCGTCTTCCAGGTACGGCTCCTCCCTGGTCTGTTTCCAGCAGCTTTGAGCATCAGGGTGCTTGGGAAGCATTAGGCGCCCAGAGCGAGGTCAGGAAGGCAGGGGCCAGCCTGCGTTGGGGGGTCTAGAGAGCCCCCCTCGAGAGGCCTGGAGGATCCTGGGGCCGACCCTAGGCCCTCTGCAACAACAGGCCCCAAAGGACTTCATGGAATAGAGGGAGGGGCCGGGTGGGCACCGGTGAGGGATGTGGACTCATTCGGGGGGGGGGGGGGCGGGGGTCTACTTAAATGGAGGTCGTGGAGGAAGGGGAGCCCCTCCCCTCCCCCTCCCCACCCACCCTGCTGTCTCCCTCTTAGCCTCCTCTCCCAGGGGGTAAACTCGACTCCAGCAACACCCGGGAGCCCTAGAGGGGCCTGGGGGGCACCCTGAGGCCAGCAGGAGTGGTACCCCACCCTGGGGAGCCGGCTGAGGCTGGGGGCTCGGTGGGGAAAGGGGCTTGCTGTGCCCATGAGAAAATTCAGATGCATTGCCCCTGGGTGCTGCCAAAACAGTCCTAGTGTCTGCTGAGGGGACGCTCCGGGGAGGGGGTGGGGGTGCACGAGTTCCGAACTGGGGATCCCAAGCACTGGCTCAGGTCCCAGCTCTGCCCCTCACCGACGGCATGAGCTCAGGTGGAGCTGAGTGAGCCCCAGAAGAGGGGCGCTCTCCGGAGAAGTGGGTGTGGGAAGCTGGCGAGGGCAGGATGAGGGGCTCGGCAGCAGGGCGGGGGCAGCATCCCTGGCCGAAGGCAACCAACAACCGGAGAGGCTGCTAAATGCTCATGAGACATTTTAAAAAATTTAAAGGCTTTTGGTTTTTCAGCCAAAGCTGGCTTGTCCTGCATATTGTCCACGGGAAGCTTCTCCAGCGCGGGGGCAGCTATGCAGGGTGGTCCCGTGGGGCTCGGCAGCCGGCAGGAGGAGGCACCCAAATCCCCCACAGGAGTCGTAGCCAAATCCTTTGGGTGCCTTTTCTGTTATTTCAATTCGCTTCCTCAAAGCCTTCATCTGTTATCTTTGGGGACGCGGGACCCGTCGAGTCCCTCCTTCCGTCTGGCGCAGCCAAGGAATTCAGAACGACCCAGAGAGGGTCCCCATTCGCCGGGGTCAACAGACTTGGCAGAAAGCCAGCGAGCACCCCCAGGGGAGGTGGGGGGCACACGGGGGGTCTTCCATGCCTTCTGGGAAACTGAGGCCCGGAGCATGGAGGCGGGGGGGAATGGGGCCTCATCTGGGGTCCCAGGGCTGGGAGAGGGTGCCGGAACAGGGGCGGGGAGCACAGCGCAGGGAGCACGGCCCGGTGAGCCCCTGCCCACGGCCCGGTCCGGCTGTCGTGGCAGAACCTGGTCATGTTCATGAGCGACTTCGTGGACTGGGTCATCCCCGACATCCCCAAGGACATCAGCCAGCAGATCCACAAGGAGAAGGTGCTCATGGTGGAACTGTTCATGCGGGAGGAGCAGGGCAAGCAGCAGCTGCTGGACGCCTGGGCGGAGAAGGACCCGAAGAGGGGCGAGCCGTGCACCAACCACAACCCCAAAGCGGGCCCCGATGGCCGCAGCCACGCGCACCCCGGGGGCGCCCCGTAGCCGCCGGCGACACCCCGGCCGATGGGCACGCCTCTTGGGGGGCAGGCGGCCCCCCGCCCCGCCACCAGGGCCTCGCGGACCCTGTGTTCTCTGCAGCCGGGAGGGCCGCTTTCTGATAGGACTGCGTTCTTCTTTCCTTTCTCTTGTTTTTGCACAAAACCATTACGCAGGGAATTGTTTGTTACCCTTTAGTACTCAAGGCGAATCATAAAGACCGCTGGTGGTAGGGGGGGACGTGGGGAGGCAGGCGCTTTGCAGACACGGGTTCCTGGAACACCAGAGTCTCCTCTGCGTTGAGAGGTGAGCAGAGAGGCCTCTAGAAATGATCCTTTTGAAACCTCCTGATGCCTTAAAATATATGCAAAAGGGGCGGACCGAGGCATCAGGCAAAGGTGGGTGCCATTTTTGAGGGAGGACAGAGACACTGATAAGGAATAAACATCGATACCGGGTTCCAAAAGGTGTCCCCTGCCTCTGTGTCAGCGAAGTTAAATGACTCTGAGTCACCTTTTTCCTTCCTTAAGCTCGGAGGCGTCCTGGTCTGAGAGAAGGATGCCCCGCCCTGTCCTCGCGGAGGGTGGAGGGCGCAGGGGTGCTGGACTCAGCGGGCCACCAGCACCCCTGGGAGCCCTCTTCAGTCGCTCACCTCCCCCAGGGCACTGAGCAAACCTCGGAACAGCTCATCTTCGTTGGGGGATAAAACCAGGTGGGAGGGTAAATGGCAAAAAGGTACTGCTGAAGGTGATCTTAGGGTTGCAAGAAGTCTGGAGGTTTCCAGAGGTCCATTCACAGCTTTCAAATACTTGGTGATTTTTAAAAATCAATTACATGGGGGGATTTGAAGGGGTTTTCTTCCTGTAGTTCAAACGGTGGAAGAAGTTTATTAGTTAACCAAATACCCTCAAAAGGAATTTAAAACACTGTTATTACCAAAGATTTTTATTAATAAAAGCTTCTATTTTGGTAACACTTCTCTATATTTTTACTTGCAGGAATGTCACTGTTGGACAAGTAGCATTTTAAAACCTTGTAAAACCAAGCCTCATAAATGATACGAGGGAATCTCAATTTGCAATAGTTATAATAACTGATTATCTGAATTTCTCAAGCACCAAGAGAAACATAAAAAGAAATGTTTCACCAAAGGGGGGAAAAAAACCCCAACATAAATGGTTCATCTTGGAAACGTCACTCTCGTTGCCTGCAGGCTGAGGTCTCAGTCCGTAGCTGTCGTAGATGGTCATTATTTGCTAAAATCATGCAGTCTGAAGCTTCTATTTTTCTCTTGTACAATAAGCAGTTTGAAATGGGGGTTTTGTATCTAACTGTTGTATTAAAAATTAGGTGATTACCAAAAAAAATCCTTTTATGGAAACCCTTTTTTAAAAAAAGCAAATGTACCCAAATCCACGGAGTACTGTGGCTAAATGTCCATCTAAATAAATTTGAATACAACAATGCTTTCCTCACTGGCTCACTGTCCGTGTGCCCTTTGCCCAAAGAAACACAAGAAGCCATCCAAGCTCCTGGGGCCAGGGCTATAGAGTCA
>PVIY010059620.1:0-11972 GCA_004026745.1 Myrmecophaga tridactyla | reverse complement strand
TAACCCACCCTGGGGGGGCTCTAACCCACCCTGGGGGGCTCTAACCCACCCTGGGTTTCAGTTTCCTCATTTTAAGCAGTGAACAGTAATAACATGTAACTCATAGGGCTTGGTGGGGGGGGGGAGGGGAGGGTGGGAAATTAAATGGGTTAATACATGTTAAGCACTTAGTCCAGACCTGCCACAGAATCAAGAAGCACTTGCTAGGATCCTATAATCATTCCTGTCCTACAGAAAGGGACACAAAGTCGGAGAGATTGACTGACTGTGTTGGAAAGCAGTCGAAGCCCTGTTTTATACCAAAGCCAATCTCTTTCCCACTACGCGGGCACATGAACAGCTCGTTGGTGTCAGAGCTGGGTTAGAAATGCTGCTCCTGGGTTTTGGGACCCCCCCCCCGACTCTGACTTTGAGCCTAGATAGGCTTGCCTGGCTGATCAGAGAGGGCTTGAGGTTTGCCTGTCACCTTGTACTGCACCTCTCCCTGCCACCTCGAGGGGGCGCCAGTGCGCTGTATGCACCCAGTTCTGGGCCAAAAGACCTCAGTACAATTTGAAATCAGACAGGTTGAAAGGAAAGAGAAAAAAAACTGCTAAGACTTTTGTCTTTATGACAAAATAGCTCTTAAGAAAACAAAACTGCTCCCCTGCAGGAACAAGAAGTCTTCTCAGAGGTCAAGCTTATTGCAACGTGCGTCATTTTTTTTTACCCCCTTTGCTCAATGTGTTTTAAAAAGAAAATGATAAAACTACCAAAAAAATTAAAATAATAAGAAAGGAAGAAAGAAGAAAGACAAACTCTGGAGACAATGTCCGTATCAGAATCCCAGGCTTAACGTTGTCAGGAACGATGTTTTAAAGCCCTGGCTCTCCCCCGCCTACAGAAAAAAAATGTTTAGCTCTGGCTAATGCTAACGGGCATGTCACACGTCAGGGAGAATGGAAGTCCTGGAAAATAATTGGGGCTAATTTTTTCCTTTGCTTATTTGCCAAATCTGAGGTTCCAAACTGGGTGGCTTCCCTGGAAGCTTTCTAAAGGAAAGTCAAACTGTTCAGGGGCTTGGACACCAGTCCCCGGTCAACTGGGGTGTGACACGCTCCCAGCCTAACCCTCTGATGCCAACCAATGCTGAAGGCACAGTCAGGGTTTGAAACCACTGAAGCTCTTGGATTAGTTCCTTTTCACACCGTGAACAGGACAAGATGTCACTATTTGACTTTCTCTCTCCTCTCTCCGGCAGAGGGCACAGACTAAGCACGATGGAGTGCTCCCCCCATCTAGAGAAAACACTTCCAACGCCTTACTCTTGGACAGTCTTTTTGCAGCAATTTTCAGCTCATGCCCCTTGCACCCCCTCTAACAATCTCTTGGGGTCGTCCTTGTGTTACCGGCCTGGAGATGACTTAAATGCAGATGTGACTGGAGAGGCCAAGTCAAGTTTCTAACTTTTGCTTCAAGTCCAGGGATCCTTAAACGACTGGACCCCGTGGGTTTTGCTGAGCAGCAGTGAAGATGGAAATCACTTGCTGCACTGGGTCTCCCTTCACCTTTTGCAACATACCCCAGGGGCTCGCTGCTGAGATAAGCTGAGGGAACTTAGCATCTGCTTTTTGACCTCTCCTGGTCTCAGTCCAGTCGGCCCTCCACAGCTCACCCTTGTCAAAAAGGTCTTCTCAGCTGGAAAAGTGATCAGGGTCAAGCTGATGGAATAGGAGGAACCCTCAGAAGACCTCACGAACTCTCCCCCCAGAACCCCCAGCTATTCTAGTCTCTGCCTCGCCAGCTTCATAGTCACAGTTCATCTCCTCTGGTCCTGCCCTGAGTCTTTGGGCTCTTGTAGAGTCCAAACACCTCTGCGAGGGCTGGCTTTGTCCCTAATGTCTTAATGGGACTCCGTTTGCAGTTGCTGTCTTCACTGGAAAAAAAATTAGGAGTCGGAAGCCAAAGGAGGAGGGTCGGAGACCAAGAAGATGGGGCGAGGAGCTCCCGTGCAGTGTGGCTTAGGGCAGGGGCCGGTCCTGAGCCCACCCTTGATGAAGTGCAGTGGGTTCAGACGCACGGAGTTCTGGTGCCTGTTTCCAACCGACCAGCCCCAGCCCCTTTGGCCAACCCGAGCAAGGTGGAGAAACGAGCTGAAGATTAATTCTACAGCCTCCAGGCGGGCTGACGGTATGTTCTGTTTTCTGCCATGCTGCAGCCAGGGTGATCATTTAACACTCCTTGGTAATGATGACAGAATCAGACCCTACAACAGAGTAAACCTAATTCTGTTCTCACAGGGGTCAGTCGTGGGAATGGAGCTTCTCTTGAAAAGAACTTTAAAGAAAAAAAAATTTAACTTAGAAAAAAAAAGCGAAAAAAAAAAAAAGCCAAACCCATCTGCTTTTCTGAAATAAACAGAGATAGAGTTAATAGTTTACAGACTTTTGCTGGGGTTTTTTTTTTCTTTCCCTTTTGTTTATAAAATGTTTTTGCTGCTAACCTTTAAGAAGAAATTTCACACCCCTCTCTGAATCGGTTATTACTTTGAATTCAGCTTGAAGCAACACTTTCAGAATCTCTCAACAAATGCAACCTCCAGGACTTAAAATATTAGAGAATCTGAATGTGGCAAAAGCCTTGCCACTCCATTAGTGACCCTCATTCACAAAGCACATCCCTCTGAAAGCCTTGGAGGTGTGATCATGTGAAAGACATCTGAGCAGTGTCTGGGGTCACTGGACAACCCCAAACACATACAGTCCCGACCAGAAGTGGCCTGGTGTATTTTTATTCCCCCTAGGCAGGAGGCAGCTGGCTTCTAACTTATTACAAACAGGTCCTTTTCTGTGCCTCGGAGCACCGATGGGGCATTGCAATGCCAAGGTGCACTCTCTCCTCATCACCGTCCCTATTTGTTCCCTCGGTGTTTCAGCCAGGGTGGTCCTGATAAGACCCCTGTGCACTGCAGGGAGTTCCCTGCTCACAGCTTGCATGCACAGTGGCTCCTGAGCCCACTGTGGGGACAGGAGCTGGGGAATCTGTAAGGAGGTTGTCTGGCCCCAGGACGTAGGAAGTAGCCTCCCCATTATTCTATCTCCCCCCACATGTTCCTCCCCATTGTTCCCACCCAGGGGCTTGCCTTAATCATTACCTTCCTCTATAGTTGACAAAATGTGACCCTCTGCTCTCCCCTGCTCTTCACAACTTTTTCTGTAAGGATGAAGGAGGACTGGTCTGCTCCTCTTGGTGTCTGTTTTTTGCAGGACACCAGTGTAGACTGGTACCCAAATGAGCAAGAGGAGAGGCGGTTTCATTTGACCTCTGGGGACGAGCCTGGCTCCTACTGTGGCTTGTCAATGACTTAGTTGGGTTCACACCTCCAAGTGGTTTGAGCCATTAGCAGACTTCACTGCGGTGCCAACAGCACCCATCACGGGGTGGGGTGAGGGGAGCAGAAGGTGGAGTGGAGGTGGGAGGGGGCCTCAGCAGCCCCAAGTGCCCTGTTGCAGAGTTTCTGTCATCGCATCTGCTGGCTTTGAGCCTGGGCAACCCACCCCACCCACTTCACAACAATGCATGGCTTTGCTCTTTCCTTTTCATTTTATTTAGTAACTGGGTTCAGCCCAGGAAACGCTGGCTTCCAATCCCTGAGTGTTTTGACTCAGGGACCGTAAACCGTCTGATTTCTTGGACAAACACAATCTTGAGGAATTTTACTCTTTACACAATGGCCGGGCTATGTGAATGTCATGGTGCCCCATTCGGACCTTGGTGATTTTTTTCCTTCCTACGGACGTCAATCTACTTAAAATAAATATTCCCTTAGGTTTTGGGGGCCCCTTCCTTTGAATTACTCACCTTTATCCTTGGGATTAGAAAGCAGCTGGAGCCAGAGATAGAGTTTTCTGTGACTCCTGCACCGAGCAGACTGGGCAAGAAACCCAGCTCCCATTTTAGATTTTAGTGACTTTCGCATTGACTTTTGGTTTTGAAGATTTTCCTCATTTACCATATGAGCCATCTACCTGTAGGGGTTTCTCACTGGATTATCTACTGACTGTCTTCCTTCTCCAATTCCCCCTCTTCTGCACGCCCCCCCCCCCCACCATGAGGCCACTGAATCATCTTTCTGAAACAAATCTTATCATGTCCTTTCCTCTGGTAAAGTCCCCACTGCTGCACCTGGCAAACTGAGCCCTCATACCAGGCTCTGCCTCTTTCTCAGGTTCATCCCTAAGAAAGGAATGAACTTCCCCTCTGCTCTCGGGGCTGCAGGCTACCCTGGACAAGCTGGTTCTCAACTTGGGGCCTTTGAATATGTGGTTCCTTCTGCCTAAATGCCCTTCCCCTTCCTTGCTGATTCTTACTCATCCTTAAAGACCCATGTCAAAATTTACTCAGGGCAAGACCTCGCTGAACAGAGAGTCTCCCCCACCTTCGTGCATGTCTGTGATTCAGCACTTTTCACATTCTCTTGCAGTTATCAGGTTTCCCACACATCCAAATAGCACCCAAATCATCTGCTAGCTTATTGTTACATTACTATTTCAATCCAGATAGATGACTAGCCATTAGCACTTCTTTTTCTTCCCTTCCCCCTTTTCTTTCCTTCTTCTACATTGATGTCTTCTTCATCTCCCCGTCTTTTTCCTTCTTAATAGCTAGCATATCTTTGAAACTTTTACTGGGTTTTGTATGGCGCCTGGCGTTCTAGGACAAAAGGTCTACATGCTATTATTTGGGCTATTAAACATCTACGGTGTTTCCCACCTCATTTACATAGCACAACGCCCAGTAAGTACAGTTTCATTTTCCCATTTTTACCTGCCTGTGAAACAGAGGCTTGTATAACATATGTATATAATGTTTTCAAGGCCACATGGTTAGCAGGTGGCATAATTCATACTTGAGTCTCTCTGGCTCCAAATTCTGGACTTTTTTTTACTCCAGTTGGGCAACTGCACCATGACTCAGTGTGTGGAATCAGGGCCGAGAACCTGGGGTCCAGGTAGAGTTGTCCTGGCCATTCACTGCGAGGGGGTGTGTGCCCACCTTTCTGTGCCCTCATTATCCACCTGGGAGAGCATCCACAGATGCTCGCACCTCGGGGTGGTCATGAAGTGCAGTAGATGCATCACGAATCAGCTGCAAACGTCACACATCCCTGAAAAGTGAGATGATAGGGACTTTTACTCTTTCCCACCCTTATTGTCTACTCCTCACCCCCAAATTTATTCACTTTCCTGGTCATGTAAAGCAGCCCTGGGAAACTTGGCTGCGATTTAGTTGTTAGATAAAAACTAAGGCAGGCAAGAGGGAGTGGGTCTGGCAGGTCTTACTGGTATGAGAATGTTTAGTAACGGTGTTACAGCACCAAGAGTAGGGTGGGAAGGAAATCCAGGCAAACAGAACGTGCATGGGAAATGGAAGTTGGTGGGGAGGGGGGCATAGTGACAGCGCTGATCTCCATGGGCTGGAGTAGGCACAGGGTGTGCTGAGTGAAGAACTAATGTTTTGGGACCTTGATGATATGTGTGCTCTCAGCAATACTTTGTGTCACCTGTTCTAGGGCCTCCTGCCTCTCATGTCCTGTCCTTTTTTCTTTTTGTGTTTATTAAGAGTCTGGCATGTGTGAGGTACTAGGGAAGGGACAGAGTTGTCAGGCACAGACCCTGTTCTTAAGAAGCTCATGTTGGATCCCTACCTCACACCCAACCCAGAGATTAACTCAAAGTGCACAATGACCTAAATGTAAGAACCCAAACTATAAACATCCTAGGATAAAACATAAACACTTTTCTGCATTAAAGGACATTATCAAGAAAGTGAAAGACAATCTACAGAATAGGAGAAAATATTTGAAAATCATATATCTTGTAAGGGCTTACTAGCCAGAATATGTGAAGAACTCCTACAGTTCAAAATAAAAAGACAAACAGTCCAATTAAAAATGGGCACAGGACTTGAATAGATACTTCTCCAAATAAGATATAGTAAGTAGCCAATAAATACCCGAAAAGATATTAAACTTCATTGGCCATTAGGGAAATGCATCTCAAAACCACAATGAGATACTATTTTACACCCATTGCAATGGTTGTCATTAAAAAAAAGACAGAACATAGAAAGTATTGGCAAGGATATGGAGAAATAAGAACACTTGTGCATTGCTGGCAGGAATGTGAAATGGTAAAGCCACTATGGAAGACAGTTTGGCAGTAGCTCAGAAAGTTAAGTATAGAATTACCATATGACCTCAATTTTACTTCTTAGGTATGTATCCAAAAACATTGAAAGCAGGGACTCAAACTGGTATTTGTACACCAAAGTTCAGCAGCATTATTCACAGTAAGCAAAAGGTGGAAGCAGCCAAAGTGTCTATCAAGAGGTGAATGGATAAACAAAATGTGGTATATCCACGCAATGGAATATTATTCAGCCATCAAAAGGAATGGAGTTCTGATGCATACTACTGCCCGGATGAGCCTTGAAGACATTTGTGCTGACTGAAATAAGCCAGACACAAAAGGACAAATATTGTGTGATTTCACGGATATAAAATACCGACAATAAGCAAATGCATACAGAGAGAGAGTGGATTACAGGTTATCAGGGGTTGGGGTGGAGTGGGGAAAATGAGGGGTTTTTACTTTTTGGGAACATAGTTTCTGTTTGAGTGATGGAGAGGTTTTGATCCATGGACAGGGGTGTTGGTAGCATAATATTGTGAATGCAATTAATGTCAGCAAATTGTGCACATGACAGTGGTTAAAAATGGGGAATTCTGTATTGCATGTATGTTACCACAGTACTTTCTTAAAAAGAAGAAGCTTAGGTTAGACAGCACAAATATAGATTCCCACACTCACCCACTCTTTGAGCCACTATTAAATTGAATGTTCTTATGTTTCAGAGGAAAGAAAGGGAAAGATAAGGGACCATACATTTATGTTGGGTGGTGATAACTATTATTGGAAGAATAACATAGGGTGAAGGGTAAACAGTCAGCCTGATGGCATGTGTGTGCTATTTTATGACGTAGGTTCAAGGAAGGACTCCTTGCAAGGGGACATATCTGCCCCAAAGCTAGATCCCAACAAATGTGTCCACTTTTGTCCATGTTTATGGGTTATGAGTGGTCTCACTTCCATTATTGAAAACAGGACACCTGTTCTAATAGCTGGAGCTCTACTTATGAAGACATTAGGACCAGCAGTTGAAACTGAGTCTTTCCCAGAAAATCGGATTTGAGTTGTTGCCCCCACTAAATTGATAGTACACCCGAGTCCTACGGTTCCTGCTAATCAGCCTCCACACCTTCAAAGTTCTTCTCTTGGGATCAGATGGGAAAAATAACAAGAAAGTCTATCCAGCATAGGCCTCTCTGGTTTCTGTCATCATCTTTTAGCACTGGTTTCCTCATCTAATGCAGCAAAAAGATGACTAAAGCTGTTATCCAGTGAGTCCGTGAAAGTCTTGTTACTTACCTCTTCAGGCCCACAGTCCTTTGCCCCTGGCTTTGGTGACTCTTCTCCTTTTCCAAAGTAACTGTCCCACTAATTTAAGAAATTTCTTGTTTAAGGAGTTGTTTCTATCTCACCAGATCTGCTCCAGTTATGCTGAAGTCAAGCTTTGTTTTTTCAAAGCTGAGTGATGCCCAGAAATGTCTCTGAGCTTCTACCCACTCTTGTCTTAAAAAAACAGGAAGTCACCTCCTGCCATCATAAATCAGCCCCAACACCCAGGGGAAAGGTACTTTGAAACTTGGCAAGTTGGGTGTCTGTTGGACCTATTTTCTTTTTTACTTCTTCAAGGCTTCTAGATTTCTCTTTCTGACCTGACCTTTGACTCAGATTCAAGCTGCTTAGGTGAGATCTTGAATAAATGGCGATGGTGGGTTCAGAGAACTTCCCCAGGATCTGAAGAGCACATTCTGCAGGCAGGCAGATGATCCTGGTGGCTGGAATAGAGGAAAAGGCTGTGGGTTGCGGCATCCATTGTTGGATTGTGTGTTACTTGATCGATCCTGCTGTATCAGGTCTAAAGTGATACATTTGTATGTTTCATCCTCCAGAGTGAAAATACTGTAAAAATACCACTTTTGATTTTTAGGAGGAGTACTTTTTAGCTTCATCCTAAACTGTTAATGTTATTTGGGATAGATCATGACACAAACACAAGAGCACAGTTGTGTGTTGACCAGGGCGGGAAGAAAGGAGTGTGCCCAGAATGTCATTCCTGTTTGCAGGTCTGACAATGCTCATGTCAAGACAAGGGCTAGGCCTGCGTTGGGCTGGGGGACACCGTGCACCCCATATATCTCACTGCCATAGCTCGTACCCTGCTTGGCTGCTGTGCTGAGCCAGATTCCCTACCCCTTTCTTTCTCCTTCCACTCTGATCTTTCTTCCTCTTCTAAATCCCAATTCCTTTATATGGAAATAAGAAACCCATAGTACTGAGAAATGGAATGAATAATGAAAAGAATGACTTATATTGTTCTCTCATTGATGCTGATGAGATATCCTTATCCACCTCCCCTTTGATTATCAGCTGCAAAAAATGTTATAACATTGCGAGGAATTGAAAGATGAAATCAATTGCTGAGAAAGAAAGAAGGGAGTTTAAGCCAAGACTCAACAAATCCAAGAAAGGGATGTATGGGAGGGAAGTATCCTGGGTAATCTTTGGTGCCTGCCATTTTTGAAAGTCTATGCTTCTTTTCCATATTTTTTTTTCCTCAGATGTACCCTGGTGAACTGACCATCTTCTTCCAGCTCTTTGCTGCCATTTTATCCATCCCAAGACCTTCTTGGGAATCCCAGGCTAGTTGTTCTTGGAAATGCACATGTGGCACTCCATCAAGGTAAGGGCTTGTGACCCCTCCAGGCTCTGTGATGCTTCGATGCTTCGTGGCTAGGAATTGGGAAGCCTGGGTCATAGAGCTCCCTAACTGAGAGATGGTAAACAAGTTTACAGCCCCGTCTTGGGACATCTGTGAAGTCATATTTTAAAGGACAAATCGCATCTGATGCAACATGAACCATCCACTGAGCATGCAATACATAGGTTCTCAGGCTCTGAGACCCTATGGGAAATTGACTATAGGGCCCCACAGCCTGGGAAACTGTCCTAGAGGTTTTATAGAGTGACTAATATCCTACAGGGATCAGTCAGGTCCCAGGACTCGCATCAGGGTCAGCAGACCAGCTCCTCTTTAAGCTGCACTCTTGGGATTGCTCATTCCATCTGGAAGGAACTTGCCTCTGAGTGTGATTCAGGAATTATTTTTCCTTCTCACCTCTCACCCTGGCCATGCAATTTACACATCATTTTATTTTCTGTTGGGAGACCCCAAAGCGTCTAAAAGGCAAGCAGGGAGAGGTATATGTGTGTTGGTGTGTTGAGATTTGCTGCTGAGAGAAGGAGAGAGAGAGACAGAGAATGTAGATGGGATATAGATGAGAAATGGTGGCTGGGAAGCTGGGTCCTCAAGGGTCAATATTTTAGCATAATTAATAATCCAATCGCTCTTGGCATTCCATAACAGTATACTGTTTAATTTTTTTTTTATAATTTTAACTACAGACTTTGGTGAAGCAGTGCCATAGAAACAAAATGTCTGTCTCTCCCATTTAGGAATGCTGGGTTGCAGGGGGTGTGATGTACAGGTCTTGCCTTAACTAGGACTTTTTCCCCATTGCCTAGCCAGACATGGGAACCTGCTTAGTTATTTGCCACCCGTCGGCTCTCCAAGTCCCTAGTCACTCTGAGCCCTTAAAGCACTTGCTTTCACATGTCAGACTGTGTCCCTGATAAGTGGATACGTATCCAATACAAAGTTAGTTGTTATTCTTCTGGGTTAAGGTTGGGTAAAAACTGGAGCCGGGAGAGGCTCAAGGAGGCAGGCTGGTGCGGTAGAGGTGACTGGGATGTGGCTGACACTGGGATGATTTTAAATCCTGACTTACTGGCCCTATGGCTCCATTTAACCCCTTTGAGATTCGGTTTCTGCCTATGGGAAGTGACAGGATGTCTCTGGGAGTCTAGTGCTGTACTGCATGTGATGATTGCCCCAAAAATGCAGCCCTTCTTAGAATCTAATATGGTCATCTCATTTTACCCACACGAAATTGGAACCTAGAAGGTTTGAGTAGGGGAAGGATTCACCAAGTCCTTGTTGAGTAGAACTAAGTGATTTGTTCAAGGTGGCAAGTTATTGGGTCTCCAGACCCAGATGCAGGGCTCTTGAGAACTGATTTCACCTTCTTCCTTCTCTGGACATGTTTTCTCTTTGCTTTTCTTTGCAGACTCACTAGAGGCTCCCGCTGGGTCCCGCCTCTAGCGCGTATGTGATGCGGATACAAGTGAGCCAAGCTCACGTTGCTTCCCTGGGACCAGCCGGAGCAGCTGGCTTTCTGACTACAGCTCCCTGCGTTGCAGCAGCTGGAGGCTGAGCTGGGGGTGGGGAAGAAGGAAAAAAGCGCCTATAGTAGAACTCGCAGACAAAGCTCTCTCCCCTCAGCGCCTGGCCAGAGGTTGATAAGCGATCTTCAGGGCTGTAAAGAGAACTCTGGGGCCTGCTTCCTTGTAAAGCTATGACTCAGGAATAGTGTTCACATCCTCAGGATGGCATAGGGGCTAAAAATAAATCTTGAAAAAAAATGCAGTCCCTAAAGAACTGCCTGGCGAGGAGGCAGAGGTGTGGAGAGCATGAGAGAGCTGAGACTGGAGATGCAGGGGTACAATGGAGTTAGGGAAAGGAGTGCAGATGGAGAGGAAAGGAGAAAGAGTGGGACAAGAGATGCATAGGCGAGGATAAGATGGAGGTAGAGCCTGACAGAGGAAAGATGGGAGTGAGAGAGTCCTGGAGAAAGACAGGAAATCTTTCACTTGGTGAAAGAGACAGGCTGAATGCTTCCCCCAGGGTTGCAGGCTGCTCCCATCCTTGTGTCCACCAGTGTTGTTTGTGGCTTTCCCTCTCAATCCTTCCTCCCCACCTATAAACGTCTTTAGCCATCAGTTCTGGGCTGCCCACCCCAAATATCCAACTCTAACTCTCGTCTCTTACCCAAGTCAGGTCCAGTATCTTCCACTGCCTGTAGCAACAAACATTGTTCTGGGGAGCCCTTAGGTCTGAGGGGTGGGGGTAGGGAGCCGAAGATCAAGACACCCCTTACATTTACACCACATTGTCTCTCTTTCAATTTATTTTATGTGCTTCTAAGATTTTGCTCGGGGTGAAAAAGAGTTCCTCCACGTAAAAAAAAAGTTTGGCAGCCAATGGCTTTTAAGATGAAACTGCCTTTGCTAACATTTAAAACAGTCCTGGATTAATCTTGCCCGTCCCCTCCTCCTTCTCCTTCTGTTCCTTTCTCCGCTTGTGTCCCTTCTTTGATATTCTTCCGGTCACTCAGACTACAAACCTAGGAGGACTCTGAACTCTACATTCTGTTCCGCAGCCTTGGAAGTGCCCCTGATTTGGCTCTTTCTTCCCTTCTCTCTGGCGGACCCCTGGACCCCATCCACTCTGCACCCAGACAGCTGTGGCCTGCGGCTCACCTCTCCCTTCTGCTCCCCTTCTGGGAGGCACGTGACTCTTCCACTGGCCTTTTCACCTATTCTGCCACGGTGCTCCTTTTTCACAGCCTTTAGCTGTGTCCAGTGGCCTCTCCTGGAAACCTGAGCTGACTTGAAGACAGCCTCTGGAATCCTGCCCTGCCCTCCCTCCAGCCATTGAACCATCATCCCCACCAGCTGCCACCTCTTCAGTCGATTACCTGCTCTCACTGTCTGGGATTCCCGTCCTGCTGTTCCCCTCTCGGGTGCCTCTTGCTCTTTTTCCTGCTTTCCAAATGCTATCCATCCTGTGGTTTTCCTCCAGTCTAGCCATCTCCACTTCCTTCTTCATGGCTTCCCTAACTGTTTCAGCCTCTCCTTTTCTGGACTACTGGCCGTCTTCCCCTTTGTCATCCATAGCTCAGCAGTTTT
>PVIY010059619.1:0-11969 GCA_004026745.1 Myrmecophaga tridactyla | reverse complement strand
ATCAACCTGCCACCATGTAGCTGGCTGGTCACCTCGGGGAATGGTGCCATATTGGGGGCTGAGTGTGGGTCTCTGCTGCTGGCAGATTGGGCACTCAGCAGTGGCTGTAGCCAGGTCAGCCTTGGTGAGTGGAAGTCCATGTTGCTGAGCCCATGCATAACCTCCATCCCTACCACCATGACCACTTTGTTCATGAGCCTATTGGGCAATGACAGGAGTTGCTGGGGAAAGAGGCTGACTGGTAGCCACAGAACAGGTCATCTTATGCACTTGATTATTAAAATCTTCCTCTGCTGAAATCACCCTCTGGTGTGCATTCACATGGAACACAAATATCTTCATGTTTTTAGCCCACTCAGAAAGGTCTATCCACATACTTCTTCCCCAGACCTCTTTGTCACCAATTTTCCAATTATGGTCTTTCCAAGTCCCTGACCATCCAACCAAACCATCAGCAACAGCCCATGAGTCAGTATACAAACGCACCTCTGGCCAGTTTTCCTTCCAAGCAAAATGAACAACCAGGTGCACTGCTCGAAGTTCTGCCCACTGGGAGGATTTCACCTCACCTCTGTCCTTCAAGGACACCCCAGAAAGGGGTTGTAGTGCTGCCGCTGTCCACTTTCAAGTGGTACCTGCATATCATGCTGAACCATCTGTAAACCAGGCCTGAGTTTTCTCTTCCTCAGTCAATTCACTGCAAGGAACTCCCCAAGAGGGCATAGTTCTGGTAAGGGAGGGGTAAGGAGTATGGTATGTATGGATTTTTTCTTTTTTCTTTTTATTTCTTTTTCTGAATTGATGCAAATGTTCTAAGAAATGATCATCATGATGAATGTACAACTGTGTGATGATACTGTGAGTTAATGATTATATATCAAGAATGGAATGATCATATGGTAAGAATGTTCATGTTTGTACGTTGTTATACTTAAAAAATAAATAGATAAATTAAAAATATCAATTAAAGCAAATAAATAAAATGCAGCTGTTGTACATTAAGAGCTCTCTGTATGGGTTTTATACTATTTTTGGAACAATCTTTTCACTTTATTTTATTCCAAAATAAAAAGCTTAAAGGAAAAAAAAACACGACTTTTAAGAAGTGACTTGTGTAGCAATGCTTAAGGGGCTAAGAACCAGGCCAGGGGGTTGGGGGACTTAGTGTTGGGCCAGTCGGTGTGTGAAGGGGGTGGTGGCCACAGGCTGCTGCTCTCCCACTGGCCTAGAAAGGGAGGAGTCTGCAAAGTAAGCAGGAGTCTTACAGGCAGACACAGAAGCACGTGGGTGGAGGAAAAGCGAAGGATACACACAGGCTAAACAAGCAGCTGCCTGCCCTGGCAAGGAGAAAGAGCCTGCAGCTTTGCAGGTCCTGAGGGCTCCTGGGAAAGATGAGACAGTACCTCAGAGGCCAAGGGAGAAGGTGGCCCAGTGACCAGAATGCTCAGCTAGAAAGAAAAACACCCGGGCCCACAAGAGGCAAGGCAGGTCCACAAGTCCAGGTACTCTGCCTGACACGAAGGGGGAGATACCCACCAAAAGAGAGGACACAAAGGGGTGTATCTCAAATGACTCTCCCCCCACCTCCCTCAAGCATTCCTCACCAAAAACAGTGAGTAAACTGCAAAGAAAATGGACAAGCAGCAACCCGAGATTTCAGTGGAATGAGTTCCCAGGGGACAGTGCAGGCAGGGACGGACGGGTGTCAGGTAGGGGCGATTGGGGTAAAGTGTGCACATAATAAATTTCCCTACTGAAATGCACTTTAGTGGGTTTAGTCCCTTTCCAGGGCAACCACCGCCATGATGGGTAGAACTGGAGGAGACCACACAGCGTGGACCATGGTTCTGTGCACACCAGCGCTCCAGCCACCCCCATCTGACCCGCCCAGTGATGGAGGAGGGTCACAATGATTTTCGAGACACAGAGTGGAGCTCACTCCCCAACCACATTCTCCCATATCCGGGATCTACTATACCCAAGCCACACCTGTGTCCCTGACCACTGGCAGCCACGAGCGGACTCTGCAAAAGCTCAGGAGGCAGAAGCCAAACCACGGTTCAGAGGCTCAGGGCGGCACAGGCAGAGGCTGGCTGAAGGGTGCATAATTCAGGACATGTGCAGAGCTGCTCAAGAAATGCAGAGGAGGGATGAGTATACATCTAGGGCCATGGTTCTCTCTGGCAGAGGGAGGGTCTGTGACTTGGGAGCCTCCCGGGGCTGGGGCTTCTGAGGCACAGGTCACGCTCTCCTCCACCTGTGAGGGATGTCTGAGTGCCCACCTTCACCCTGGAAAGGATGTACATGTTTCATACATACTCCTGCTGAAGTGATAACGTTCAGGGTTTTAAAAGGGGTGTTTTAGTTAAAGCTCCTGATATTGAGGGTCATCCAACAAAGTGCAGTTTCCAGGTGCTCTCCATGCCACCACACTTAAACAGGGAACAGGAGACCTGGCACTGGAGGGAAGCTTCCGGAACAAACAACAGGCAGAGACAACGAGAGGGGAGGCTCCAGAACCCCTGCTGCTTCCTACAGAGAGGGGAAAGGTGCTACACCAATAAGACATTGTGAACATGGAATATTCAAAGAACTGAAAGAACTGCTAGACATTAAAAACCCGAAAGCAGGGTGCACAGGGAGTGAGTGGTCAGGATGCCCGCCATCCATGTGGGAGACCCAGGTTTGATTCTTGGACCATGCACCCAAAAAAAACAAACCAAAAAAAAAAAACAAGAAAGCAGAAATGGGAAAATTTCTGGGAGTTTAGGTGCTCTTCTGAGCCATGATAAATGAGTGGAAAGCAAGAGAGAAAGTATGACCAAAGCATGGGTCAGAAGGGGAGGCAGAGGAAACAAAGCAAAAGTGGGAGAAATCAAAGAAAGGATTCAAGTAGTTCCCACGTACAGGAGAGGAGCTGCCAGGCAGACAAAGCCAGCGGTTGGCATCACTGAGGCTTGTCCTCAGAGGACACCAGAGGATGGTGGAACAGTGTCCCGGTGGTGGCCAGAAGGCCTGCAGCCTGCAGTTCCGCATCCAGTCACACTACCCACAAGGGTGATTTCCGGACATTGGCACTCAGACCAATTTAGTGCCCAGGTCCTCTTTCTGAGGAAGGCCTCAGGGAATGTGCTTTCTCGAAATGAGGGCCTGGGGCCTGGAAGGAGGCACCCAGAACGGTGGAGAGGAGGCTCCACACACAAGCACTGTGCACAGGCACAGAGTACAGTTCCTTCAGGAAGGTGAAATTGGAAGACTTCTCGGTGCAGGCTCCAGAGGGCAGCAGAGGGCATAGGTCAAATTCATGGTCAGTGCACCAAAGCCTGAGCACAAGGCTGACAAGAGGACCCTGGTTTCTCCAGAGAAGGCAGTGGCACATGGGGCAGGAGAAGAGGGCGCTATGCAGGCCTGTGAGGTGGGCAGCATGTGGGAGAGAGTCCCGCACACTGTGGGGGCGGGCGGCAGCTTGTGCCCAAAACTGAGAACTCAAAGAGTGATTTTAGAGATATGGAAGGAAATATCCAAAGAATCAACTAAAGGAATTGACAGCAGTTCTCTCTGGAGAGTGGGAAATGGGGAAGAAGGGCTGGGATCTGCTGTTGCTAGAACAATCCTCCTAGATGGAACTACTGGACCACAGGTCACCTACCACTTCGGTAAAGGACCAGATAATAAATATTTCAGGCTAGATAAGACTACATGCCAATAAAACTTCATTTACAAAAACAAGTAGTGGATCAGATTTAGCTTACAGCCTGTAGTTTCCGGACCCCTGCTTTAAACAGGGTGCATGTTTACCTTTTACACAAATAAAATCTAAATTTTAAAAAGTAAGCCCAGATCAGCCCAAGCAGCAGTAAACGTAGAAAGGAGGGAACAATTCTATAATCCGAGGTGTACAGGACTCCAGCAGGTAGGCAGGGAAAACACCCACGGAGTCAAGCAACCCTGAGGGAGGCCAGGAAACAGTACAGGCGGTGGAGGGGATGAAGAGACTGTCCAGAAAAAGCACTGACTCCAAAATATGGATGTGATTAAAAAATAACAGAAGAAATAGATATGAAAATAAAAACAGGATATTATGAATAAAGAAAATGCAGATTTAAAAACAAAAGAAACTTTTAAGGAGTGAAAATTACACTCACTGAAATTTATAAACCGAATGATAGATCACACAGCAGAAAATTAGCATGCTAAAAAAACTGGTCTGAGGAAATAAGTGGCAATGTAGCAGAGCGATGAAAGCTGAAAACAAATGTTAGTGAAGATAATAGTAAAACTCTTTCACCACCATGCTGGAGACCCAGGTTCAATTCCTGGTGCCTGCCCGTGTAAAAAAAAAAAGAGGTAACAGAAGAGTCACCAGGCGACTCTGTTCAGGAACCAAGGCTGCTCCCTCTCAGAGCCACAGGGCTCCGCAGTACCAGTAGCACCCAGCTGCCCGCCCCCCACCAGCCCACTCCCCTGGAAGCCAGCCTCTGCAGCAGCTGTTCTCTTGCTCCCTAATAACCACGATTAGAGACTATGACACAAGCACCTGCCCTGGCCAGTCGCTCCCAGAAAGAGCACAATGGCAGAATCGTTAAAGCAGCAGCTCATCCACGATGGAGTTCAGGGAGACAGCACAAAGGTAGAGCCTGTGGGACACTCCCCAGGCAGCCGCGGGGCTCCAGCCGCTTCCCCACCCCCTTCCACAACTCTTGAGAAACCCCAGCCCACCCCAGAACAACCTGTTCCTCTCAACCAAGAGGGCAGATCTGAGCACCAGGGGCACGCTGAAAACAGGAACCTGTGTCCAAGGTGGTCCAAGAGTGGACCTGGGGCCAGAGCCCCTGTTCTGCCCCTGGGGGCTGTGCCAGAGGAAAGGGTACCCGCTTCCCAGCCCTCCAAGCAGAAGGCCTGAGGCCCCAGAGGTCAGCCAATAAACATCAAGTCACATCGCGACCATATCCCAGCACCAGAGGGAAGCTGCCGCAGGGCCCTCAGAGCAGCACCCCAAAGGAAGGATATGGGGAGTGCCTTCGGTCCGGCACACCAGGTAGAGGCACGCTGCGATCACGTGGGTGGTTTTGCGCCCGCGGGTGAGGTGCTTGCCCACTGCCATCTTGAAGAAGTTGAAGGCCGTGTCCAAGCAATGCTGGTTTAGCTGCAACTGGTTCCCCAGGTGGTGGATCTGGCGCTTCCCTAGGGCAAAAAAATCCCAGTGTTACCGCTAGTTAGTAACGCGTGACCAACTGACAATTTTCATAAAATAACTGTCATATGACCTCCCGATAATTTTAAATTAAGAATATAGATTTGCCCTTTTCCTTACTTTTTTTTCCCTTTTTTTTATTAGAGCAGTCTACAGAAAAATCACACAGAAAATAGAGTTCCCTCACACCTCCGCACAGTTTCTCCAATTACTATCATTTTTTATCAGCGTGATACCTTTGTTACAGGGATGAAACATTATTATAATTATACTTTGAACTTTACAGTCCATAGTTTAGAGTAGGGTTTATTCTCTGTCCTTGAAAGTCTTTTACTTTTAAGTCCAGATTTTTTATTTGACAAGTAAGCAAATGTCAGTATTCATCAGGATCCCATTCTCATCTCCTTCTGTCTTTCTACTCATTTCTTTAACCCAATCCTCACCCTCTTTGCACCCGGGAAGAATCTTTCACTCTGACCTCTATAGCTCACATCTGTCATCAACAAAATTGCCTCTTGAAAGTTTTTTAATGTATTTTTCTGTATGTTCCAATAAAATTTTATTTCTGAACGCTGCAATTTGAGTTTCCAATAATTTCTGCTGGTCATTAAATGTGAGTCACTTCACTTCCCAGCAGCATCTGTGTAAAGCAGGGTGCCCTGGAGCTCAGGATGTCTGCAAGGGGCTCTGTCTAGAAAAGTCATTCCCAGTCTGGCCACAAGAGGCTGGTCTGCCCCAAGCTCCCCCTGCCCTTACCAAAGGACCAACTCAGACATTTAAATCTTTTAAGAGTTTTGCACAGGCTCTCGTCCACTGACAACCAGATGGCCTGGCAAAGCTCGGATGCCAGCCTTGCCCACAGTGCAGCCTTCCTCCCACCCCAAAGCCTGCAGCCCCTGGGTGCCCCCCAGTCATACCCTGTAAGAGAGGAGGCTACCCAGCTTACCACATCCCATGGGCCTACCCCTCCACACTGCCCAGGCCAGGCTGTGAGCACCCCCAGGCAGACTCAGGGGGCCAAGCCCTTATGGGAATGACCAGGTGCTCAGTGCTGCCAGACAGGTAGGCTAAGGAGGGGCCAACCCGGGGACATAGTCTGCACCCGAGGAGCAAGCCCACCCAAAAAGCTATGGGCCAAAAGCAATGTCGAGAAAGGAAGCAGACCCTTTCTTAGAGATACTCGCTGAAGTATAATGGGGGAACAGGGGGTGAAAAAACACAATATGAGCTAGGACTCCTTCAAACAGTTCAATAAAAAGTGGGTGTGTGGGGCCCAGTCCCTAACCCCACCCCACCCCAAAGTGAGGCACTCCAGGGCTCCATCCCCCACAGAAGCTTTGAACAACCAGGAAGAACTGGCAGAAACATCTTTCTCAGAGCCCCAGAAAACAGGTAACTGGGCAAGTGCTGAATCAAGGAAAAGGTCTCCTGACCCATTCCCCATGGAGCCAGCCTGCATGCCTGGCACAGATCCCTGGTCCTGTGGGGAGCAGAGGAGCCCTCGTGCACACCATGGAGCATGTACATCAGGCCCAAGCCTGTCCGGTGCTGGCCTGAGGGACTCACCATCCCAGAACCTGCCCTGTATGTACAGTGAGGCAGCTCACGGAGCTCTCCTACAGGACTGTGGGGAGCAGAGAAAGCATGCTGCCTGGGACGAGGGATACTGCTGGCTGCAGTACATGAGGAAACGTCTCCTAGAGAAAAGGGGGCATTCAGAACCAAGTAGGCAAAGGGATTCCTGGGGCCACACACACCTTCCCAGAAAAGACTCCTGCATAGAAAGGGTTAGGGAGGCCCAGAGCTTTGGCCCTAAACTTTTGTCTAAACTCATCGTATGGGTAAGCCCTGAAGGACAGCACTCAAACAGGTCAATCTACAAAGACTGTTTTCTTTTTCCCTTCATTTTCTTTGCTTAACTGCTGACATTCAAGGAAAGCTGTTATAACATTAGCTGGATACAAGTTTAAAGAACAGATGCCTTAGAGTCTAAATTTCAGCAAGAACACATTAAAACATGAAAATGTCCAGGTTTCAAAAAAAGGGTATAAAACATATAAAGAAAAAGGAAGCAATCGCCCAGGAAAGGTGAAGATTAAAGTATTAGAATCATCAATGAGGAAGATCAGACCTGGGACATACCAAAGAATTTTTTTGAAACGGTCCTAATTATGCTCAAAGAGCTAAAGGAAAACATGAACAAGGACTAAAGGAAATCAGGAAAATGATACATGAACACAAAGAAAATATCAATAGAGATGGAAATTATGAAAAGGAACCAAACAGAGCTGAAGACCCCAGTAAAGGAAATTAAAGATACCCTAGAATATATTGCCGAGTTAAATAAGTCAGACACAAAGGTCAAATACTGTATGATTTTGCTATTATGACTCTGGTAAACATAATCTCAGACGTTTCACTGTGTAATATAGCAGACCTAGAGGTACACAGAGGCTAGAGATGGGGGAAAGACTACCCAAAGAGGCAGAATCTAAATTCAAGGGAACGGATAGAAATGATGGCAACTGCTCAGCGAGGCTATAAGTAATACAGCTAAATTGAAGTTGAATGTGATTGAAAAAGGATGTGCAGAGCCATATATCCCACTGATTAAATCTACAAATATAAGCAAGTTCTCACATGAACTATTTCAAAGGTTTGATACTGGACAAAGAGTCAAAATAGAAAGGTATAGGGGGAAAACTAAAAATGCATGCTATGGCCAAAAGTTAGCAGGAAAACATCAAAAGTTCCAAAGCACTACTAGGGACAACTAATAGTGGGGGAGAGACAAGTGATAAGGGATAAAGTTTTGATTTGGTATTTGGTGAGACTGTGTTGTTGGTTCTTTGTCTCCATGGACCAATGAAAACTGTCTAAACTTGAGAGTGCTGCTGACTGTACAACCATGTGAGGATATTGTAAGACATGGCTTCCTTATTTTGGATATTACCCACGATGCCCAACAGATGGAGGGGGGCAAGGGGTACAATGACAGAAAAGGAGAATGGCAAATTGTGACATATTTATATGATGGATTATGAGGCAGCTTACAAAAAGGAGGACGTCGTGAGGCACACAAAGAACTGAATAAACCTTGGGGACAATGTGCTGTGCAAAATAAGTCAGAAACAAAAGAAGAGGTATGCTAAGATCTCTTTCAAAACATACCTACAAGAAAATTGGAGCCTAGATTTTAAGCCCTTAAAGCAGTCACACTTAGTCTTACTTTGTAAATGTATTTCTAGATTCTGAGACACTGAGTTATATGTGAATCAGCTGGAATTTCCGTGGAACTCTGAATAACTTTGTGACATCTGAGACCCAGAAATGAAATACTATAGCCCTCAAAGTTAGCATAGCTATATACAATAATAGAGTAATCGAAAAAGAGAATAGGACTCAGAGATAAACAGGAACCGATCTGCCTGAGACTAAGGTAAAACAGAATACAGGGTAAAAGATGATCATGTTTGTACTCTAGAGCTTCACCTACAATATGAGACCATAGGCAGAGAGGTTTATTGTGTTTAGAACCTAAATTTTCTGTAATATACAATCTAAAACCAACCTTTCATTTAAACAAATCAATCTCCTGAAGTCCAGAACAGAAGTGAGGTCTTGTAATTCTGTATAGTTTAATGTAATACCAGGATACATCTCAGACTACGGTGGGCTGATAATTAAAAAGTATTGGTTCCTGGCACCATGGGATCAACAATGTCATCCTGACAAAAAGGGGGGAAATGTAACAAATAAGGCATCAGTGGCTGAAGGAGTTCAAATAGAGTTGAGAGGCTACACTGAAGTTCACTCTTATGCATGCTTCAGTTAGACACTGCTACCTATCATAACTTGCCAACCCCCAACCTAGACCATTCCTGCCAATTCTAAAGAATTCCTAGGGCATTATATAAGAGTCTATAAACGTTCCATGCCTCCAGATGGGTCTCTGGGCCAGATAAGTCCTGAAATGCAGAGGAGCCAGCCTTTCCAAAACATCTACTCCATTCCCCTTACTCCATATTACTAACAGCTCCTTTCAATATGAAAAAGCTAGAATGGGCATAGCCCAAATAGTACCAGAGTTGGAGAAATATCAAAGGTAATGGTGGAGTTATACAGAGAAGGTCAGGCTTAACAAATGAGTATGAGTGCTGAATCATTTTGCTGATATTTCTTTTAGCCTCCAGTACATCAGAGCAGCTAGAAATAAAACCTGAAAGTGTGGAACTGTAACCTATACCAAACTCTGAAATCCGTTCTACAACTAAATGTTGCAATGTACTTTGAAATTTATTGCTTTCATGTATGTATGTTATTTAAAGAGAAGGAGGAGTATAATAGAGAAGATAGGAATTAACGAATGAGTGTGGCTGCTGAACCATTATATGATATTTCTATCGGTCTCTAGTGTCTTGGAGCACCTAGAAGAAAACATGAAAAATCGTGGAACTGTAACCCATACCTAACTTTAAAATCTGTTCTCTAACTACTTGTTAAAATGTACTTGGAAAACCACCTGACTTTTTTTTAAACTCTTTTTTTTTTTAGTGTGTGAAATATAAAATATATATGGTAAAAAAAAACAAAAACACATACACATTAAAAAAATAATAATAAAATTAAAAAGTCAGGTCCGGCCACAATGGCTCAGCAGGCAGAATTCTCGCCTGCCATGTCAGAGACCTGGGTTTGATTCATGGTGCCTGCCCATGTTAAAAAAAGAAAGTCGGAAAAATCAGGTGGTTCAGTGGTAGAATGCAGGAGACCCAGGTTTGATTCCTGGACCATGTACCCATGCCACCCCGCCCCCCAAAAAAGTATTGGTAGAGTCCCTTGAAGGTTCAGAAAAAAAAAAATGGAACTATTAAAATTTCCCATCTGGGAAACCCCAGGTACCTTCTCAACCATCTGGGACTCTCAAGAAAATAGGCCAAGCCCTTGATTTTGAGGCTTGCCCTTATAAAACTTATTTCTGTAGAGGAGAAGCTAAGACTACCTATAAGGAGGCCTAAGAGTTGCTTCCAGGAAGCCTCTTTGTTGTTCAGATGTGGCCTCTCTCTCTCTCTCTAAGCCCAACTTGGTAAGGAAAATCATTACCTCCCCCTGTATGTTTAGGCATCCCTTGAAACAAAACTATGAGTTGTCTTCTTTATTTGTTTTTTTCCTTTCTTTCTTTTTTTTTAATTTGCATATGGACAGGAGGCACCAGGGATCGAACTCCAGACCTCCAGCACGGCAGGTCGGAGCTCTGCCTGCTGAGCCATGGCAGCCGCCCTTCTTTATTTGTTGATGCAATAAATTGTTGACAGATTTCCTAATGCTAAGCTCTTCTAGCATTTGGTAGACTAAATTCTACTTATCCAAGTCTCTCTATTTTATTAATACTACAGTAAACTGATTAAGACCTACCTTGCATGGGCAGGGTCATATCTTCACAGAAACAACCTAATCAAAAGGTCCCACCCACAACTGGGCGGATCACACGTCCATGGAAGCAACGTAGTCAAGAGGCCCCACCCACTACTGGTGTGTCGCATCTCCATGGAAATAATCCAATCAAAGTTCCCCACACCCACGATGGGCTTGGTCCCACATGCTTGGATTAGGATTAAAGCATGGCTTTCAAACCAGCCCAGATGGTATTTGGGAATCCTGTATTTTATGCATGATTGTTCTGTAAACCCACATATTCTCAAATAAAATTCTTTTTAAGAAATCAATTACTATAATACAGTGTATCACACCACACCATCATTTCAAAAGATGCAAAAAAAGCATCTGACAAAACATGCCATCCCTCATACTAAAACACACAACACACTAGCAATCAAAGGGAACATCCTCAGCCTGAAAAACAGCATGTTAAAGAGCCCACAATGACATTATAGTTAATGATGAGAGATTAAATGTTTTCTCCCTAAAACCAAAAACAAGACCAGGATATCTGCTCTCACCAACCACTTCTATTCAACATCCTACTGGTTCTAGACAGGGGCAATTAGGCAAGAAAATGAAATAAAAGGTACCCAGGTTAGAAAGGAAAGTACAATTATCTCTATTTGCAGATGACATGATCTTGTATATATAAAATCTTAAGGAATCCACTAAAAACTAGAATTCAGCAAGGTTGCAAAATATAAGATCTATAAAATATCCATATTTCTATGCCTAGCAATGGCCCAACAATAAATGAAATTAAGAAAACAATTCCATCTATACTTTGACTAGTGCATCTCCTAATATAACTTATGTAGATAGTTGATGAACACCTTAAGTACATGGAACTCTGTATAGGACATGAGATTTTGTTGGTTTGTCCAGGTGATGCCCTGATGAATCCCAGAGTGATTTGATCAATGAGTGGAAAAGTATTTGCAAAGTCCCCTTTGGGGAATGGTGAGAACGGGGGAAAACTCAACTTTCCCAAGTTGAATTCTTGATATTCTCACAAGCAGTGTGGACAACCAAAGCTATAGGCTGAGCCCCCAGTCTTGGGGTTTGTTCATATGAAACTTAACCCCACAGGGCATGAGGCAAGCCTACTTAAAATTAAGCCTAAGAGTCACCCCAAAGAGAACCTCTTTTGTTGCTCAGATGTGGCCTCTCTCTCCAGCCAACACAGCAAGCAGACTCACCACCCTCCCCCTGTCTACGTGGGACATGACTACCAGGGGTGTGGATCTTCCTGGCAGCATGGGACAGAAATCCCAGAATGAGCTGAGATTCAGCATCAAGGGATTGAGAAAAACTCTAGAATGAGCTGAGACCC
>PVIY010059618.1:0-11972 GCA_004026745.1 Myrmecophaga tridactyla | reverse complement strand
CTGTCCATATCTGAGTTTTTATATTCAGTCCTGTTGCACAATCTGTATCCCTTCAGCTCCAATTACCCAATGTCTTACCCTATTTCTATCTCCTGATGGTCTCTGTTGCCAATGAAATATTCCAAGTTTATTCACTAATGTCAGTTCATATCAGTGAGACCATACAGTATTTGTCCTTTTGTTTCCAGCTAATCACACTCAGCATAATGTCCTTAGGTCCATTCATGTTGTTACATACTTCATAACTTTATTCTGTCTTACAGCTGCATAATATTCCATCGTATGTATATGCCACAGTTTGTTTAGCCAACCGTCTGTTGATGAACATTTTGGCTGCTTCCATCTCTTGGTAATTGTAAATAATGCTGCTATAAACATTGGTGTGTAAATGTCCATTTGTGTCCTTGCCCTCATGTCCTCTGAGTAGAGACAGCATATAGATGGGTCCTGTTTTTTAATCCAATCTGCCAGACTATGTCTTTTGATTGGAGAGTTTAATCCATTAACATTCAGTGTTATTACTGCATGGGTAGTACTTCCTTCTACTACTTTGCCTTCTGGATTTTATATGTCATATCTAATTTTCCTTCTTTTTACCTTTACTCATAGTCTTCCTTTCTACCCTCTTCTCCACACCTCTCTCTTCTGTCTTCTTATCTGTCTCTAGTGCTCCTTTTAGTTTTTCTTGCAGAGCTGGTCTCTTGGTCACAAATTCTATCAGTGATTTTTTGTCTGAAAATGTTTTAATTTCTCCCTCATTTTTGAAGGACAATTTTTCTGGATATAGAATTCTTGGTTGGCAGTTTTTCTCTTTTAATAATTTAAATATGTCATCCCAGTGTCTTCTTGCCTCCATGGTTTCTGCTGAGAGATCTGCGCATAGTCTTATTGGGCTTCCCTTGTATGTGATGGATTGCTTTACTCTTGCTGCTTTCAAGATTCTCTCTTTCTCTTTGACCTTTGAAATTCGGATTAGTAAATGTCTTGGAGTATGTCTATTTGGATCTATTCTCTTTGGGGTACGCTGCACTTCTTGGATCTGTAATTTTAAGTCTTTCATAAGAGTTGAGAAATTGTCAGTGATAATTTCCTCCATTAGTTTTTCTCCTCCTTTTCCCTTCTCTTCTCCTTCTGGGATACCCACAACACGTATATTCATGCGCTTCATATTGTCTTTCAATTCCCTGAGTCCCTGCTCATATTTTTCCATTTTTTTCCCTATATTTTCTTTTTCTTGCCAGATTCAAGATGTTCCGTCCTCCAGTTCACTAATCCTATGTTCTGTCTCTTGAAATCTACCATTGTAGGTTTCCATTGTTTTTTTCATCTCTTCTACCATGCCTTCCATTCCCATAAGTTCTGTGATTTGTTTTTTCAGACTTTCAATTTCTTCTTTTTGTTCATTCCTTGCTTTCTTTATATCCTCCCTCAATTCATTGATTTGGTTTTTGATGAGGTTTTCCATGTCTGTTCGTATATTCTGAATTAATTGTTTCAGCTCCTCTATGTCATTTGAATTGTTGGTTTGTTCCTTTGACTGGGCCAAAGCTTCAATTTTCCTAGTGTGATCTGTTATTTTTTGCTGGCATCTAGGCATTTAATTACCTTAATTAGTTTATTCTGGAGATTGCTTTCACTTCTTTTACCTAGGGTTTTCTTGCTGGATGAATTTGTTGTCTACCTGTTCTTTGACATTCAGTTCAGCTTTATCTGGACCTCTAGCTTAAGTTTTGTTTAACAGGGGAGAATTTTTCTGTTTTTGTTTTCTTGTTTCTTGCCCTGCTTGTATGGTGCCTTTTACCCCCACCCTTAGGAGGGTCTACTTAGATATTATAGACCCCAGCCGGATTTTCCCAGACCAAACTGGCCTCCTATCAGGAGGAAAGAGTCACCTGTGTCGATTTTCCCTGAGGGTGAGATCCCCCTCATTTTTGAAGGACAGTTTTGTTGGGTATATAATTCTTACTTGGCAGTTTTTCTCTTCCAGAATCTTAAATATATCATACCACTGCCTTTTCACCTGCCTGGTTTCTGCTGAGAAATCTACACATAGTCTTATCAAGCTTCCCTTGTATGTGATGGATTGCTTTTCTCTTGCCGTTTTCAAAATTCTCTCTTTGCCTTTGACATTTGACAATCTGAATAGTAATTGTCTTGGAGTATGTCTATTTGGATCTATTCTCTTTAGAGAATGCACTTCTTGGGCATGTAATTTTATGACTTTCATAAGAGATGGAAAATATTCAGTGATTATTTCCTCCATTAGTCTTCCTGCTCCTTTTCCCTTCTCTTCTCCTTCTGGGACACCCACAGTATATATATTTGTGTGCTTCATGTGGTTATTCAGTTCTCTCAGACCCTGCTCATATTTTTCCATTCTTTTCCCTATATTTTCTATTGTGTGTTGGATTTCAGATGTCTAGTACTCTAGTTCACTAAACCTTTCTTTTACCTTTTCAAATCTATTATTATCTGTTCCATTGATTTTTCATCTCTTCTATTGTGCCTTTCATTCCCATAAATTCCATAATTCATTTTTTCAAACTTTCAAGTTCTTTTATATGTTCAGCTAATGTCTTCTTATTATCCCCTCTCAACTCGTTGATTTGATTTTTGATGAGATTTTGAATGTCTGTTTGAACATCCTGAATTAGTTGTTTCAACTCCTATATCTCATTTGAAGTGTTGGTTTGTTCCTTTGACTGGGCCATATCTTCGATTTTCCTAATAAAACTTGTTTTTGTTTATTGTTTTTTGGTTTTTTTTGCTGGAGTCTAGGCATTTGATTTCCCTTAGTTTATTCTGGTGGTTGTTTTCACTCTTTTACCTAGGGTTTTCCTTGTTCTTTGACATTCAGTTCAACTTATTCTAGATCTCTAGCATAGGTTCTGTTTAAATGATTAGAATTTTTCAGTTCTTCTTTTTCTGTTTCTTGCTCTGCCTTCCTGGTGCCTTTTTTTGAGGAGGGTCTTCTCAGATATAATAGATCCCAGTCAGATTTTCCCAGACCAGACAGCCCCATGTCTCAGGAGGAGAGGGTAACCAGTATCAGTTTTCCATGATTTTGAGACCCAGCTGGTTTTCAGACTTTCCTATGAAGCCTCTAGATTCTGTGCTTTTCCTATCTTGCCCCACTTGTGTCTCATGTCTGCCCACAGCTCCCCACCATGCTTAAAGTCATGCAGTGCCTTTAATTTCAGCAGCCTCTCCCTGCCAGTGTTGTGGTTGAGAAGAGGTGAGGCAGTTGGAGGGCTTTGATTGCTTCTGTTTTCCAGTCCCTGGGCCTGAATTCCTTGAAGGAGGAATTCAACTTGAGCTGGCCCCTGTCCCCCTTTTCTTGGAGAAGACATGACCTTTAGGGAATTAACCCCTTTCACCTGGCAAGTTCCTTTGTCTTTCAGACATACCTTATGTGCTAGTTTGAAAGGAGGTATGTCCCCTAGAAAAGCCATGTTTTATTCCTAATCCCATTTTGTAAAGGCAGCCAGTTCTTCTAATCCCTGTTCAGTATTAAATGTTTGAAACTGTAATTAGATCATCTCCCTGGAGATGAGATTTAATCAGGAGATGTGATTTAATCAAGAGTGGTTGTTAAACTGGATTAGCTAGAGGCATATCTCCATCTATTTGGGTGGGTCTTGATTAGTTTCTGAAGTCCTATAAAAGAGGAAACATTTTGGAGAATGAGAGATAATTCAGAGAGAGCAGACCAGAACAACATAGCCATGAGAAGGAGAGTGCACCAGCCAGTGACCTTTGGAGATGAAGAAGGAAAATGCCTCCTGGGGAGCTTCATGAAACAGGAAGCCAGGATAAGAAGCTAGCAGATGATGCCTTGTTCACCATGTGCCCTTCCAGATGAGAGAGGAACCCTGACTTTGTTCACCATGTGCCTTTCCAGATGAGAGAGAAACTCTGACTGTGTTCACCACGTGCCCTTTCACTTGAGAGAGAAACCCTGAACTTCATTGGCCTTCTTGAGCCAAGGTATCTTTCCTTGATGCCTTTGGTTGGACATTTCTATAGACTTGTTTTAATTGTGACATTTTCTCAGCCTTAGAATTGTAAACTAGCAACTGATTAAATTCCCCTTTTTAAAAGTCATTCTGTTTCTGGTATATTGCATTCTGGCAGCTAACAAGCTAGAACACCTTAGTTCCACTTTTGCGTGTGACAGCACTGGAGCCTGAGAGTGCTTGCAGTTCTATCTAATGAATTGTGTAAGAAAGTAAAAAAAAAAAGAGCCTTTTCAGAGCCAGACACCCTCTTATTGGGTTTGCCAATCAAGAGCTTGAGTTGGCATGTGGCTCTAAATATCTCCAGGCTCTATATGCCCCCTTTTCTTGGGGTCCAACCCTTTTCTAATATTCTGTGTCATCAAACTCTGAAAGCCTCCAGTTGTTTTTTTTTTTCCATCAGCTCTACCCAGTCTCTGCTGGGGCAAAAGCTCCTAGTTCCTTTAGTGCTTATTTCAGGTCCATCCGTGCTGGAGGCCCATCCCCTGCAGCTAAAATTTGCCAATTAATTCCACAATTGGAGCTTCATTAAGCAAAGCCCTTGCTAATAGTAAAGTCTGTTTCCCTTCCCTTTGAGAAACCAACCTGACATCCTGTGAGGGGAGGGGCACCATTCTCTGTGGCTTGAGGGACTTACAGTTCTGTGTGGGATCTCAGCCATTCCACCTGGTCCAGTCACTGATATGTGTGTCCCGTCACTGATATCCCCCCAGCAGTTGTTCTGTACTGTTCCTGGCTATTTACTAGCCACTCTGGAAAATGAACTAAATCCCATATCTCACTATGCCACCATCTTGCCCCACCCTTAAATGTGATCTTAAATATGAAATAGCAATTGTCTATTGTTTCCTATAATTGGCTTTTCTTTTCACTATAAATATTATCAAATCAAAATTTGTCACCTAAGCCATTTTATAACTAAAATGCCAATGAACCAGCCAGGGGAAATCACAATTACCAAGGAGATAGAATGTTGTGATTGAGAGATGATATAAATCCTGCTCTCACCATTAAATACCTAAATAACTTTGGACAAAATATTCAACTTCTCTAAGGCAGTTTTTTTTTTAATTTGTAAATGTAAATAATTATGATATGACTCCATGGATTTGGTGAGAGGATTTAATGAGAAGACATATTAGTTATTTAACCCACAGCCTAAAATATAATAATCAGTATTTAACAAATATTGGCTATTATAGGGGAGTTATATATTTTATTCATACTGAAGCTTGCAAATTCAATAAGAATGCATCCTCCCCTTTTTTTTTGGTATGACTTTATTATCTTCTTCCCAAGTCCTAAGTAGGCAATATAGTAAACAACCAGATAAGCTTTGGGTCTCATCCAGTTAAAACTTATCCTGATTGATTAATATGAACAATTCTTGTAGGTGATGTTTACTCACTTTTATAAGGAAAATTCTCCATCTTGCAGATTTCTCAGCCATTGGACCCCTCATCAGCTTCTCTCCAAGGTGGTGGTGGTTAGTGTGTGTGTTCATCAGAAGGGAACCCTTGCAGATCCATGGTGGAAGGTCTTCTGAGCAATATCCTATTGCACTGCTGGCATTTGCAGATGAAGTCTGGGGCTGGTATATTCTTCTTACTTGGGTAATGATCTCTGAGAGCTTTGGTTCAGTCTCACCTTAGCTTGATGCAGATTCCTGTGACTCTGCCAAGTCTATTATCTCCACTGATCTGGAGTACACACTCACTTCTACTGTAGAGTAGTGGGAATTAGAATGTTTGCCCTCCCCACTCTGCTCCTCTTTCTCCTTTTTTTCTCACAATTCTTTGAAACAGAAAAAGGGAGTATTGTCATATATCATACCTATCTTCTCCAGATGCCAATTTCCTGGCTAAGCCTGAACAGCCAGCTGGGGCATCATCTCTTCACCTATGGAATATTCTGGAATATGAGTCCTTTAGGCCTTGATATGAGAAGAATGAGTTAAAGAAATTGCAAAAAGCCTGATTTTTGACACTTTTGACTTCCTAAGGGATCCTATTTTGCAGTTCATAAGCTGATTATCATCCTCTGTTTATTCTCTTTGCAGTTCTAAAATAAATACTGGCCATCTTGCAGGCAGATGGAAGCCTTGGGCCAACTGAGGCAATTTAGAAAGAGAATACATATACATATATATATATATATATATATATATATATATATATATATATATATATATATATATATTCCCATTGTCTGTTTTTTTATGTTTTTGTTAGTATTGTGTTATTCTGTAGTGATATTGCTAATTGATTATTATAAATATTCCATTTTCATAATATGCATTTATAACCTTTTTTTAAACACTCTTCAAATGCCTTTTTACTGTGAGAATTGACCTGCAGTATCATGGGGGAAACGATGGTATACTATTAAAAGAAAGAGCATCCTCATCCCTCATTTGTTTGTTTTCACTAGAATAAATGTTTTTCCTGTACAAATGGAGGCTGCCCGCAGATGGGTCATTATGCTGATAGATTTCCTGGGAAAACCAACGGAGTAGGTCGGAAATTTTATCTAAACACTGGTGATACGAGTAATTTTGCCCGTAAGTTTCTGATTTGCCTTAAGTACTTGATGCTGTGTATCTTGTCACGTCCTTTGAAAATGTGCAATATTACTTCTTTATGTAAAATCTTTAAATTTAAACCCCCTCTTCAAAGTTGAAAACTGCTCAATGTAATTAGGACTAATTTGGGTGGCAAAACAGAGTTTGAGGCCTGAGCTATGAATGATACAAAAATAAACTTCTCATTTGATTTGGGTGCTGATTTCCAAGTCTTCCTCCAGGCCAGCCTCTGTATTCTAACATTTTCTGAGCAAAATTCTGTTTTCTATAAATAGAAAGAGTAATTCAGGAGACAGATGACAAAGGTTGTGGGAATGGAAAGGAGTTGGCAGATTCAAGAGATACTTAGGGTTGCATACTCATGGATGATGGAAATTAGAGGGTGGAGGGGTATGAGGGCTGGGGAACATGTTATTTTTATTGGCAACAGAGGGAGAAACTATTTGGATGGGAGTCCACGGTGTTAGCATCATTCTAAAAACTAAACACAAGTGTTATCCTCTCCCCAAATTGGCCCAAACTAGCTCTACATAGCAAAAACTGACAGTTCACTATTGACTAGCACCAAGGAAATGCTCCTTAGGTTCCATAAATTAACACATCACCCATGGCAGTGGAACTCCAAATTAAGGAATATTCAGAAATAACTGTAGGCTCTTTAACCAAAAAAATCACATTACTCTAAAATTTGTTAATCTGTAGAAATGACAAACTAATGAAAACATAATCCTTTAACATAAAGTTCTTAAAGAATTCAAGAATAATTGTTTGATTTTTGAAATTGGAAGCAGAACAGATTGGTTTTTAGTCCCTTCGTTTGAAAATATATCTATTGACTGGAAAGATTCTGTCCCTTACAAATGCCAGTGTACTGAACGTTTAGATAAAACAATGTCTTTGATTATTTGCTCAGAAGAATTAACAACACTATATATAAATTATTCAAAATTCTGCAGAAGTGGAATCCAATTAACCCTTTTTCAGTGTATTTTCCCTACCAGCTGATATTTTGCAATTTTTTCCCTGCAGGTTGGAGGTATAAGGTGTCTGTCACACTGTCAGGAAAGGAGGCTACAGGGATGGTGCAGGTTTCTTTGTTTGGAAATAGAGGAAACTCTAAACAGTATGAAATTTTCAAGTAAGTGAAATTTTAATCTAAATCCTAAAATGTTGGAATATTTTGCATGTATCACTTATGTTTGCTCATTATAGCTTATTCATTGCTATATAAGTGAGTATAGTACCACCAGATATAGTAAAGAGATTGTTTAACTCCTGTGCTTTAATACATTTCAAAATTCTCTTTCTAAATTTTTCTCTGCTATTTCCTGAGAAAACCTCTGATGTTTACTTTGCTGAAGGATTTATTTTTGATGCCTGGTAAATAATTATGCTACCCACCAAAACAACTGGGAAAAAATGATATAATGATGTCATTGTTTTTAAAATTGTGGTGGGGATTGTAACTTAAACATTGTTGGGGTTTTATAAAAATAAGGATGACCAAAATAAAATGAGGCATTGGCAGCAAGTGAATTACTGTTGAATTAGCATGTATGTCTGCATTTATTTAAGATATCAAAATGACAAATATGTTATCAATTATCTTCACTAGGTTTGCTTTGTAAAAATATATCTATTTATATATGTTCATGTATATATTTTTTAACTTCTCAACTTCCAAGGGGTTTTCTCCAACCAGGCGATACTCATTCCAATGAGTTTGACTCAGATGTGAATGTCGGGGATGTGGAGAAAGTTGAATTCATTTGGGATAAGGATATAAGCAATTTAACTCTACCCAAAGTGGGAGCATCCCAGATCACAGTGGAAAGAAATGATGGAGAAGTGTAAGTATGTGTGCTGATTGAAATATTGAGTTACATTGGTAATAATATTCCCCTGAAAGTCTACTTTCAGTTAAACCTCTTACAGAGGTAACTAGTACCTTTTCTCTCTTTAGGAGAAAGCATAGAACTTTAGGAAAACAACTCTGATAGATTTATAGATAATTGTTGTGTTATCTGATACAAATTAAGAGTTAAAATGAGAGTCTGACCTCATGAGCCTAAGATAAAAAGAATTATTTCATTTGATCACTCTGTCTTTTGTTTTGCATGTACTTAGCATGTACTAATGAAAGACCAGCATCTTAACCAAGCTTCCTCATTCACCAAATTGCCGCTTAAGTTTTCAGGAAAACACAACCTATAAAAGGATAGAAATAAGCTGTTCTATATGAGTGGCCCCCTGAATGAAGACAGAATTCCAGGAAATCAACTCTTGGTTTTAACCAAGACTGGCATACATGTGAGCCAAAAGATATTTACCACTGTGAACTACCAGAAAGGATGAACTGATAATGATTATAATCATAACAATACTAATATTTGCTTGAGTGTTTTGGGTATTAAGCTAAGTCCTAAGGCACACAGCTGTGCTTCTTCTGCCATCATGTCACTTGGTCCCCTTAAATCCCAAATAAAGAATATTTGTTTCTGGTAATAACAGAGGCCAGATTTACCTTCCCAACGGAAACAACAAAAAAAATTATGCAAAATATAAGAAACAAAAGTTTTCAAGATAGTGGACGTAAGACATCAAAGGACAGTGATCCTTGAGAGGCAAGAAACACAGAAGGAGAGCCTTACAGTTGCCCAGCTTATTGCCTTCAGAGGACCTCCAGGATATGGCACAGGGAGGAGCAATGCAAGCATCATGAAATGGGCTCTTCGAGCTGAGGAGACAGCTGAGAGTCCAGAAAGACCAATGTGACTAGATTTTACAGGACAAAATACCAGAGAAGGGAGAGCTGCACAGAGGGACAACCCAAGAGGTCTGAAAACTCTGGAATATGGAATATTAATAACCTGAGTACTGATCAGTACATATGTGTTACAAAACTACCCAAGGCCAGTGAAATATCTACTCGAAAGGAATAGAAGAGACAGTGCCCAGTGTGGTTGCAAGAATGGGGATAGTACCTTTTTCTGTTAAGCAGACTGGAAAACTCAAAATTCAAGGGACATTGAGCAGAGTATTTAGGAATGTCATGCTCAGTGTTGGAAGTAATTAACCAAAATTGAACTACTTCCAAATAAACATACTGCATCCCAGAACAAAGTTAAAGATTTATAGGAATGCAAAATCATCTAGCAGGTAAAAAGGTAAAATTATCACTGTCTGTCATTCAGATATTCCCAGATATACAAAGAAGAACAATCCAGCATATAATGAGGAGACTAATCAACTGAAACCCAAGCCAGAACTGACCGATGTTAGAATAGCAAAAAAGGACATTTTAAAAAGGTATTATGCCTATATTCCATTAGTTCTCAAAGTTCAATAGAAAATGGAAGATATGAAAAGACCCCAACTGAGCTTCTAAAGATGAAAACTTAAATATATGAGATGAAAAATATACTGAATTCAATTAATAGCAAATTAGACATTGTCAAAGAAAGAACTAATAGACTTGAAGACATAATAAAAATGATCCAAAATGAAATGCAAAGAGAAAAAGAATTTTAAAAGAGAAAAGAACATCAGTGAGCACCTGGATAATTTTAAGCAGCCTAATATGCTTTTCACCGGAGTCCTCAAAGATGGAAGGACAGAAAAATATATTTGAGGCAATAATGGCCCCCGAAATTTCAACCTGGATGAAAACTGTGAGCCCATATACCCAAGAAATAAACACAAGAAACATGAAGAAAACTACACTGACACATGTCGAAATCAAATTGCCAAGAGAAAGATCAAAGGTGATGGTGGAGTTATACAGAGAAGGGAGGGTTCAACAAATGAGTATGATTGGTGAATCATTACATTGATATTTCTTTAGTCTCCAGTACCTTAGAGTAGCTAGAAAAAAAATCATGGAACTATAACCCATACCAAGCTTTAAAATTTGTTCTATAACTACTTGTTAAAATGTACTTGGAAATTTATTGCTTTTTTGTGTATATGTTATATTTCACAATTTAAAAAATTTTTAAATATCAAATTGCCCAAACCAGAGAGAAAAATCTTAAAGGATGCCAGAGAGAAAAAAAAGTCATGCTATATAGAGAAGAACAAAGATTAAAATGACATCAGATTTCTCAACAGAAAATATATAAGTAGAAGATAGCAGAACCACATCTCTAAGAAATGGAAGGGAAAAACTATTAAGATAGAACCTATATCCCCCCAAATGTCTTTCAACAACAAAGATGAAATAAAGGCTTTTCAGCCACACAAAAGCTAAAAGAATAATCACCAGCAGATCAGCACTACAGGAAATTGTAAAGGAAGGTTTTAGGTAGAAGGATAATAATACTGCTTGGAAATGGATCCAAAGAAATTAAGAACACTGGCAATAATTACTCTTTGGAAAATACATAAAATTTTAAAATATTGTTATCCAAGTCTCTTTAAAAGATAATTGTTTAAAAAATAATGACAAGGTGACAAGGGGCCAAGATGGCGGCTTAGCAATGTGCGCGTTTTAGTTCATCCTCCAGAACAACTACTAAATAATCAGAAACAGTACAGAACAGCTCCTGGGGCCACATCGGTGACTGGACACCTAGCATACCCCAGTCTGGACTAGCTGGACTGGCTGCGAGCACCCCCAGAACCATGAGTTCTCCAAACTGCGGCAGCCGGCACTCCTCCCTCACAGGCTGCTTCCCAGAGGGGAAAGGAAAGGGACTTTACCGGCAGCAGGGGCTGAGCCCAACCAAACACCAATTGTGGCATTAATTAACAAATTTTGACTACTAAAAATAGACCCCCAGCTCAGGTGAACCTGGTCAAAGAGGAGGTTTTCATTGGGCTAATGGAAAAAGAAAAAAAGAAAAGAAACAGGTTTTTGTGGCTGTGTTTCTACAAAGGCTGGTCTGCCTCTGGATTCAGCAGCAGGGCTTCTCAGGCTGCAACTGCCCCCAGGCATAGGCAGAAACAAGCTCGTTTGAGGGCTTGTCTGGAGCCTGTGCCTTCCCCAGGGGAGGACTCAGGTGGAATCCCTCCCTCAAGGAATTCAGACACCAGAGTTTGGTAATTCAAAGCCATTAAAAACAGCCTACAACCTCTCCTCTGTCTTCAACATGCCCCCAGCAGGGAGAGTCTGCCAAAGTTAAAGGTACCACATCATCTTATGCTGGTGGGACCTACAGGCAGATAAGTGCCACATACTGGGCAGGATAAGAAAAACAGAGTCCAGAGACTTGACAGGAAAGTCTTTCAACCTACTAGGTCTCACTCTCAGGAAAAACTGATGCAGGTGACTCCTTCCCCCTGATAGGAGGCCAGTTTGGTCTGGGAAAATCCAGCTGGGGTCTATAATACCTATGTAGACCCTCCTAAGGATGGGGGGGGGGAAGCTACCATAC
>PVIY010059617.1:0-11970 GCA_004026745.1 Myrmecophaga tridactyla | reverse complement strand
GAGATGGGGTTAGGATGGGGTGGGGGGAGGGGAGCGCATCAAGCAGCCCAGCCTCGGGGAGGAAGGATTAGTAGATTCTAGGGAAAAATGGGTGGGCTCGGGGAGGCCTTTGGCGGGAAGACAGGGTTGGGGGTGGGGGGTGCCCGTGGAGGTAGGCCACGGGGTCTGGGGCACCCCAGATCACGGTGGAGGGAGGGCCACGGCACTGCCGCTGGCTCCGGGGAGGATCATCTATTTTAGCAACTTGGGGAGGGCCGAGGCAGTGAGCGCCCAGCCTCCAGTTAGCGCAAGCAGCTCCGGAGCCGCGCGCAAGAGCGTTGGGCTGCGGGGCGCAGGCGGCCGGGGACACTGCGGGGCAGGCCGGGGGCTGGCCGGGCCTGGACAGCCCGCGGGCAGGAGGATGCTGGCCGTGTCACTCAAGTGGCGGCTGGGCGTGGTGAGGCGGCGGCCCAAAGGTACCGAGCCCGGGACAGCGCGCGCAGGGTGGCTGGGCCGGCTGGATCTCGGGGGGCACTGGGGACTCTGGGGACCCGCCGCGGCTCCGGGATGGGAGGCGGAGGTTAGGGGCGCTGAAGGGACTTCTTGGGCCTCCGCCTCTGAATGTGTTCCCTTCCCCGCCCAACGTCACACCCAGCTCCGCCTCGCCTCTGTCCCTTGTGGCGCTTTTTTGGGTTTCTCTGCTGTGCTGCTCTTTGAGTCTGGGTCTCCTTTCTTCCCAGCTGCACGTTCCTCTCGCTTCTCTCCGACCCGGACTTCTCGCCGTGTTCTCCATCTCTTTGTCTGGGTCTCCGAGTCTCGCTATGTGTGTGTCTCTCTCTTTGCCTCTGTCTCTCTTGGGCTCTCTCTGTCCTTTCCTCTCTGATTCGTAGAGAGTCAGTATCCTTCAAAACCACCCCCCACCCCCAGTGTGGCATGTCCCCCACTGGGCAGACAGGGGGGATGTGTGAGTTGGGGGGGGGGCAGGCAGGGTGTGGGGAGTTGGGGCTGCAGCTGATTTTGGGTGGTTTTGCCTCTGGATAAGATGGTGTCTCTGTGGTTTCCTGGGGTGTGCCACAACCCATCCCTGGGCCCTGATAAAAGCCCCTTGGGGCCCTTGTGCCAACTCCAGGGTCTCACTGTGGGAGGAAACCAAGACCCAAGCCTTGACTGCTGTAGCTGGAGGTTGGAAGTTCCCAGGAGGGAGCTGGGGGTGAGGGTGGGGCGTGGGGGAGTGTCTGGAGCTTGGCATTGAGTCCCCCCAGACTGTTATCCCAGGCTTCACACGTGGCCTCCCTGGGCTGCTGTTTCTTCTCTATCTATAGTATGGTGTGGGGGGAGGGGAGGTGGTAGATTCACCATTTCCATGCTTCAGGCAGGAGAGCTAAGAATAGTCCTACTATTAATTTTAGCGTTAATTCAGCACCCAATTAATATGTAACAGGCAATGCATTAACTCATTAATTCCTCACAATGGCCCAGTAAGTTGTGTCCTCACCTTATCCTGTTTTTGCAAAGGGGGGAACTGAAGCACAGAGAGGTTAAGGAACTTGCCCAAGGCCACACAGTTGATTAAAGGAAATACACCGGAGCCAGCTATCATAACCACTCCAAGCATTTTCTAGACTTTGAGGGGCCTACATAAAGAAGGGCTGCCCCAGGGAGAGGACAAGCGGTGGAGGGGTCTTTGGGGCAACAGAGGGCTCTAGGCCCCCAGCCAGGTGGTTTCTGACATCCTAGAGACCCCTGGGAGACCTTTCCACAGGGACAGAGCAACTGATGCTGGAAAGCCTCAGGAACAGAGTTTTCCTTGGGGTTTTCTAGGGGCACCTGTGCTGGGGCTGCCCCCAACGGAGAGGCCCCCATCTTCTATCAAGGCTAGTGTCCTCCTGTTCAGGTACACAGACCCTGGGAACCCCGTGAGATCCTCCCAAGCTGGAAGGATAAAGGGAGCCATCCCAGGACTGCCCCAGCAAGCTTCCTCAGGATCTGGAAAAGAGCCAACCAAGGCTTGGAAATGTGCTTGGAAGGAATGTAATGTGTTCAAGAGCATAGCCTATCCTCGAATATGCAGAAAATAGAAAGATGATGGGTGGATGGATGAATAGTTAGGTAGGTAGATGATAGATAGACAGACAGACAGATAGATAGATGGATAGATAAATGATATCACAAATGTGGCATGATGTTAAAAGGTGACAGATTTGGGTATCTGGAAGAGGTATATTGGAATTCTCCGAATGAATTTTATATTATTTTTGTAACTGTAAGTTTGAAATTATTTCAAAATAAAAAGTTTAAGAAAAAAGAATATGGGCTGAAAGTTGGAGATGTGTTCCCAGACATTAAAATATATATATATATATACTCTGGAAAAGAAGACAGAAGAAATACCCATCCCCAAAAATATTTTTTTCCTTTTGCAAGGCCGTGCAACCTTGGCAAAACCTTTGCCTCTCTGGGCCTCAGTTTTCCCATCTGTAAAATGGGATTGCATGGCTGTGAGAATGATGGAGGTGCTTTTTTTTTGTATGGTGGGGGCTTCATTTCATTCTTTTCACATATGAGTATCCTGTTACTGCAGCACCATTTGTTGATTGTTGATTTTTTTGTGGGAGGAGGTGCATGGGCTGGGAGTTGAACCCCTGTGTCCCACATAGCAGGGGAAAATTCTACCACTGAACTACCCTTGCACACCAAAGAAGGTACTATTTATTTATTTATTTTTAATTTGCATATGGGCAGGAGGCACCAGGGATCCAACTCCAGACCTCCAGCACGGCAGGTCGGAGCTCTGCCTGCTGAGCCACGGCAGCCGCCCAGAAGGTACTATTTTTAAAGTGAGTAGGAAGAGGCCTGGATATAAGGCTTCGGCCTTATCATCATTAGAAAAAGCAAAACTGGTGCACCCAAGTGGTGATGTCGAAAAAGGAGGCTAGGTTTTAAAAAAAAGAGAAGTGAATCAATTGAAAGAGAAATACTGAGGACATTAAAGTAGATGCATGACATATATTATGGCAAAGATTGTGACTGGTTTCTTGAGTGACTGGAGCTGGTGAAACCCAAGGGTCATGGGTGAAACCCGTCCCCTGGCGGGCGCATAGCAGGTGCTCATGGAAACTTCTGGTGGGTTAAGGGAATGGCTTCCTGCAGGAGCCCAGCTGCTGGGCGGCTGCATCCGTTTAAGGCAGGCATTCTACCCAGGACCTCTTTCCCCACTTCTTTCCCTGTCGGTTGCCTCCTCATTATCCTTGATGCCCTGGGGCGAATGTCATCTCCTTGAGGAGATCCTCCCCCATTTCGGGATTGCCCACCCTGTGGGCCTCCGGCACAGGACTACCCTATCAGAGAGGCAGGAACCGAAAGTGGACCCCCATGCCTGGCCCATAGCAGGCAATCTGATGTGTGTTGAAGGAAGGACTTGGTGGCTGAACAGAAGATGGTCAGCTCCACTCCCCCAGCCCTTGCCCCACTCAGGCTGCCTCCATTAACATGAGACAAGAATTTATTGTGTGGTCTCATTTGACTTAATTCCCACCTGATTTTCAAGGGGCGTTCTTTCTTTTCCTTTTTTATAGATCAGGAAACCGAAGCTCAGAGAGGGTGACTCACTTGCTCAAGGTCACACAGCAGGTCAGGGAAGACCTTGCCTGTACCTGGGTCTGCCTGACTCTCCAGCTGGTGCTCCTTTTCTGAGGAGAAATGTTGAGGGATCAGGTCCGACCTGACCACCTTGGGAGGGCGGGTGGCTTCTCTCGGGACCTAAAGCTGGGCAGAGAGAAGACCTCTTCCTGGGTGATATGCCCAGTGCCTTCTTTTTCCCTTAGTACAAGTAGCCCTTGCAGTGGAAGGATGTACCCATTCTACCCTCTGAGCCTCCAGCACTGTGCAGTAGAGCTTTCAGGGGGCGCAAGGGAAATCTGTCGGGGGATACTTTGGGGATTGCCCCTGCCTTGTTTCCCCACCTACAGAGAACTGTCATTATCCCATTTTCCAGGTAGGGAAACTGAGGCATTGGGCGGTGAAATGACTTTCCTAAGGCCACGTGGCCAGAGCTCTTTTTTTAAAATATAATTTTGTTATTATTAGAGAAATTGTAGGTTTACAGAAAAACCATGTAGAACCGAGCTCTTTCTGATAAATTGTCAGTCCTTCCTTTTCCTCCAATAGGTGAGGGCACCTGAACAAGATAAGTTGTCTCCAAACAGTGGGGAATGATCTCATACATCAGCCCCCTTAACTGTGCCCCTGGCTCTGGGCTAGATGTTAGGGTCCCAGAAGGGACCCAGAGCACTCAGTCCAGGGAGGGAAACACTTCAGGGAGGTGGAGTATCAAGAGAAGAATAAAAAGTACATTTGGTGCCTGGAGAAGGAAGCAATTTTGCTTGAGATAAGTCAGGGAAGGCTCTCAAAATAGGGTCTTTAAGGATGAGTAGGAGTTTGTTAGGTAGCTAGAGGGGAAGTGGCTTCAGGCAAAGGGAGCCTTCAAGGGCCTGGAGGCTTTCAAGATCTGCCTCAAGGAACAGAGAACATTTTGAAATGGTCCAATGAAGGGTGTGGGGAGAGGAGGGGCCACGGTGGATGAGCTGAGCAGGCTGTGCAGCTTGGGCTGTCCTGGAGCACAGGGAGCTGTGGAAAGTTCTTGAGCAGGAGAGGGTGGAGGGTAGCTTTGACTGTTAGAACAGGCTCTGGCTACTGTGTGGTGGGGATGTGCATGGGAGAAAATGCTGTAGGGGGTGGGGAGGACTGATGAATGTTGAGGCTGGAAAATTACCAGGATCCTGCACCATTTCCTCATTCAACAAATATTTACTGAGCAACTGTTACGTGCCAGGTACTGTTCCAGGCACAGCAGAGAATGAGACAGACAAAATTCCCCGTCCTCGTTTAGCTGACCTAGGAGGAGTGACAGAGAGTGAGCACGATAAATAAGGAAAATAGATAGTGGTGATGAGTGCTGTGGAGAAAGATAAAGCAGGAAGGGAATGGGGCATACGGGTCGGGGTGCAGTTTTAAATAGGGAAGTCCTCACTGAAAGGCTGATATCAGAGCAAAGCCCTGAAGGAGGTGAGGGAGGGATCCACACGGGAAAAGGATAGCTGGCAGCAGGCTCAGCCAGTGCAAAGGTCCTGGGGTATTATCATGTTTGGTGTTTCCAGGCTGGCAAGCCTGGAGCAGAGGGACCGGGGAAGAGGAAGACAGAGGACATGAACTCAGGCGAGTACCAGAAGTAGACCGGAGTGGGGAGAGTGATGGGCAGTTTTAGGGATGACGAGTTTGTTGGGGCCCACACTCCTGGCTGGCTGCGGGGTGAGGGCTGCCTGGACACAGGGGAAGGGCTGTACCTCATCCTCCCTGAGTGTGTCCGCGCTGTGCCCTCTCCGTGGGGCACGTCTGATAAATTCCTGCCTCCCTTCCCCCTGGCCCTCCTTAATGAGGCTTTCCTCCGTCTGCCACTCACCTCCATGTCTGTCTCACGCAGTTCTCACACTGCGGCAGCGGCATCTCAGCTCTCAGCTCTCACGCCCAGAGTGGAAATGAGCCCCTCTGCTCAGGGACCCCACCCTCCTCAATGCTGTAGGCACCAGAACCTCAGACCGGGATTTTCTTTCTTTATCAAGGAGCCAGGGATAAACTCCCACCCCTGGGATTTTTCCTGGAATTGCTGGAGTGAACCTCTGGATGTGTTCTTTGCTCCCTGAGCGTTTATTTGAGCACTTGCTGTGTTCCAGGCTCCGTGCTAAGTGGTCACATGCCTTCTCTCATCCTCACAACAGCCCCGTGAGAGATGAAGTTGCCCCCCCCCCCCGTTTTTTTCACATGGGCAGGCACCGGGACTCGAACCTGGGTCTCTGGCATGGCAGGCGAGAACTCTGCTTGCCGAATCACTGTGGGCCGCCCAGTTGCCCCGTTTTGCAGCTGAGGAATCCGAGGCTCAAAGGGGAAGCGACTTTCCAAGGTCACAGAGCAGGGAAGGAAGAGGTGAAGTCTGAGCCGACCCAAGCCCAAATGTAATCATCACGAGGGCATTTCTCAAGCAGTCAGTTTGTCCACCCCTCCGTCCCCTCTTGTTAGGAGCAGGGACCCCTCTGTTGCATCTTCAGCATGTGTTTATCTGGTCTCTACCAGGGGTCTCTGCTCTCTTTTGGCTCCCTCTCCCCCAGGGCAGCCTTGCAGAAGCAGGGTTTCTCACCCCTTGCCACCTGGCTGCCACTTCTGTCTGCTGCATCCTTTTTACAGAGTAGAGCTCAGGATGGAAGCTGGGATTTGGGGAAGCCTGGGCAGGACAGAACAGGTGGAACAAGTTCAAGTCCAATCCACCCCACCCCAGTTCTGGGCACAGACTTTGAGCAAACGTTTGAGAGCCTATTTGCCCTGCTCTCGTGTCCAGAGCCTATACCGATCTCATCTAATAATGTCCCAGCATTGTCTCCACTTGTCAGTCACATGAGCAATCCAAGGGACCATCTGCCTGTCTTAATTGCCCGGATAATTGCAAGGCCACTGGCCCCAGCTTCTCCCCTAAGGAGATGGCCTGATGAAGCAGAAAGAACATCCATCAGACAGCCGGGAGACCGGAGGCCCCACCTTAAATCCCAGTGGCTCCGGGAGACCGGAGGCCCCACCTTAAATCCCAGTGGCTCCTTGAGCAAGCCCCTGTGCTCCTCTAGGCCTCATTTTCCCTTCTGTGCCCGCTGCCTTGTTCTCCTCTGGCTGGAAGCCCCTGTGCTGCCTCCCGCCCCATCCGCCCACTTACTCCCCTTGGTCTGACCTTGTCTCTCCAGCCCCCACACTGCTGCCTTGGCGGAGGTGATGGTGACTCATAAGCAGATGTGGTGGGCAGGTGGGTGGACGTGGCAGTGTGTGTGGTGGGGGGGCATGCCCAGAAACTTGTTAAAAACCACACAACTGGGTCGACCAGGGACCTAGCGGGGTGTCTGTGCCCCTCACTTATCTCAGAGCCCCGTTTGCAGCCTGCATTGGTTGAGGAAGGTTTGCTGGGAGTTCGGAAACAGCTGGGAGTCATTTGGAGCCCAAGCTGGGACCGAGGTGAGGGGGTTCCCAGGCTGGCTGAGCCTGCAGCTGAAGTAGTCCCCAGAGGCCACGTGTCCTGCTCCCCATCCCCATCTCAGCCCACACATGCACCCCCACTTAACACATGGGACAACTGAGGACAGTTTTCTTCAAGGTCAGCCCCCTGGTCAGAGGTGATACTAGGCCTTGAACCCAGGGCCCCCCTCTAAGGCCCCACTGGGGTTGTTGCTGGGGGAGGGTAGGTGCTGGCCCTGGGGGTGGCTGCTGGCAGGGTGGGAGGGGGCAGACTAGAATATTCTTCGCTTATAGATCACCAGTTTAGCGTCGGGCTCATCGGGCGGTAGATGGCAAGGACACGGGTGGAATGTATGGTAAATTGACAAACAGTGGGACAAAGGTGAGGGCTTTGGGGACCCAGATGAGGCACCAATGAGCTGGAGCGGGGTAGGAAATCGGGGAAGGCTTCCTGGAGGAAGGGATAGTGGAGCAAGAAAATTGATTCACTTGTAAGATTTAGCCAGGCAGACAAGGAAATGGGAAGAGAGCACTCCTGGAGGATGCAAAGCCTCGGAAATGGGAAACAGCTCTGATGTTTGGTGCTGGGGAAGCAAGAGGAAGCCAGTCTGGAGGGAAGGGTAGGGCCAGGTTTTTTTTTTGTAATTTATTTATTAATTAAAAAAATTAACCAAATAACACATTAACATATATAATCGGTAATTCACAATATCATCACTTAGTTGCATATTCATCATTTCTTAGAACATTTGCATTAATTCAGAAAAAGAAATAAAAAGACAATAGAAAAAGAAATAAAAAGAAAAAAAAAGATTATACCTACCATACCCCTTACTCCTCGCTTTCATTGATCACTAGCATTTCAAACTAAATTTATTTTAGCATTTGTTCCCCCTATTATTTATTTTTATTCCATATGTTCTACTCGTCTGTTGACAAGGTAGATAAAAGGAGCATCAGACACAAGGTTTTCACAATCACACAATCACATTGTGAAAGCTATATCATTATACAATCATCCTCGAGAAACGTGGCTACTGGAACACAGCTCTACATTTTCAGGCAGTTCCCTCCAGCCTCTCCATTACATCTTGAATAACAAAGTGATATCTACTTAATGCGTAATAATAACCTCCAGGATAACCTCTTGACTCTGTTTGGAATCTCTCAGCCGTTGACACTTTGTCTCATTTTGCTCTTCCCCCCTTTTGGTCGAGAAGGTTTTCTCAATCCCTTGATGCTAAGTCTCAGCTCATTCTAGGGTTTTTCTCATTCCCTCGATGCTGAGTCTCAGCTCATTCCAGGATCTCTGTCCCACGTTGCCAGGAAGGTCCACACCCCTGGGAGTCATGTCCCACGTAGACAGGAGGAGGGTGGTGAGATTGCTTGTTGTGTTGACTGGAGAGAGAGGCCACATCTGAGCAACAAAAGAGGCTCTCTTGGGGGTGACTCTTAGGCCTAAATTTTAAGTAGACTTGACCTATCCTTTGTGGGGTTAAGTTTCATATGAACAAACTTCAAGACTGGGGGCTCAGCCTATAGCTCTGGTTGTCCACACTGCTTGTGAGAATATCAAGAATTCAACTTGGGGAAGTTGAATTTCTCCCCGTTCTCACCATTCCCTGAAGGGGGCTTTGCAAATACTTTTCCACTCACTGATTGAATCACTCTGGGATTCATTGGGGCATCACTCTGGACAAACCAACAAAATCTCATGTCCTACCTGAGATTCCAAGTACTTATGGCGTTCAGTCAAACTATCTACATAAGTTATATTAGGAAATGCACTAGTCAAAATATAAATTTTGAAACAAACATTTTTTGCTTTAGTCTCACACATAAGGTGACTTTTAAAGTATTAATTATAGGGCCGGGTTTGTTCACCCATTGGCGACCTCCTTACGAATGTCCCTAAATAGCACTGAGCAGGCCGCTCAACGCGGGGTGCCTCAGCTGTCAGCCAGGGGGCACTGGCCTGGAAATCTCGGGGTCGAGCCCTGTCCTCAATGAAGCTGTCTCTGCCAGGGCCCACTCCCCCAATCTGCAGGGCTTTCAGTTCCCATCCTTCTGCTAGGTCGGGAACCTCTGCCAGTGGATGGCACTGGAATATTCTGAGCAGGTCTGTATGGGGGAGGGACCCCTGTACAGTCCTTTCCAAATGATCATGCTGCCTGAAATTCCCCTATTAGTCCAGGATCCTTTTTCAATATTTAAGTCCACCAGTTGGGCACAAAATAAGATGAGAATATCACACATCCACACAGCCCTTTTGAGAACGTGTATATACTGAACCGTGATTAAGGCTTTAAATCCAAAGAGACCTGGGTTTCTCAGCCTCCTGGCCTCTCTAAGCTCCACTTTCTACATCTATTAAATGGAAGCGTTATCCCAACCTCACGGGAACTGAAGTAAAGGCCAATGGAATAAGAAGCAGGCAGGGCCAGGCAAAGATTTGCTGGGATTGCTGTTCTTAGAGGTTTGTGCTTCTGTTCTCTCTCTGAGTCTCAGTTTCCCCACTTGTACAGTGAGGCGCTAGGCCTAGAGGACATCTTGTCCTCCACGGAGATGCCATGTCTGGTGGTGGCTCAGACCCATGGGGCGCCAGGCTGCCCACCCTCTCTGGCCTCACCCCAAGGAGGAGCCCTTAGGGATGGGAGGGGAGCCACTGAGTCCCCACTGCAGCCACATCCAGACTCTGACCTCTCCTGCCAGGGTTTGGAGGGCAGGTTGCAGGACCAGACATGACGCTTGAGTCTACGCAGAGTGGTCCTGGGAGGGGCTCCAGAGGGGGGAAGTCACAGGGAGACAGGCTTCCCCTTAGATGAAGGGAACGACTGTTCATCCCTCACAACTGTTCAGGAATCAGGTGGGCTGCTGGGGAGGTGGTGAGTGCCCCGTGGGTGGGGGTGTGCAAGCAAGGACCAGACAGCAGAAAGGGGATGAATTATTGGTTTCTTGCCATTGTAGCAATTCAGAAATTATGTATATTCATCTGTTTATTTCTCATTCATTCATTCATTCATTCAGCAAACATGTATGTAGCGATTACTGAGTGGGAGGCCCTGCCTGGGCAGTGAGTTTAAGTCAGTGATCCAGACAGTAGCGCATCCTCTGCTTAGTGGAGGGCTGGAAAAGAAGAGGTGAGCAAACACATTGTTGGAAAGGCTGGGAGAGGGCAATAGGGGACGTACCTGGCATGATCAGGGTGGGTGTCTCGGTGGAAGTGGCATTTAGGCCAGTTTCTAAGGATGAAGAGAGGAAAGTGTGCCACAGGAAGAAGGGAGAGCCTGTGCGAAAGACCTGAGGAGGGAAAAGAGGTGTCTTTTAGAAACTGAACGAAGCAGTGGTCATAGACTGGACTCTGACGGCCCCGAGCCTTGCATCCTTTTAGCTGGGCTGCGTGGCCCAGCTATCTCTTCCTTTCTGGACCTCAGTTTCTCCTCCATAAAATGGGAGCAACCATGCCCACCTCTCAAGGCACTTGAAACATTCCACGAGACATACTGTGCATAAAGTGTTGGGTACCCAGTATGTGCTCAGTAAATGCCCCTTTTCTCTTGCATTTGCACAGAGGATAACACGTGGTCTGGAGGGGCAAATGGGGACTCCAGACACAATGTGAGCCTTCTCGGAGGTGGGTCTCTCCGCTCCTTGCAGTGGCCATCAGCCCAGGATGACGGGCTCTGTCTGTTCCCCATCAAAGTATCATCAGTTACTCTCCTTGTCTTACTTATCCGGCTGCAGGGAGGTATTGCTACAATTGAACCCCGACGTGCAGAGGCTCCGGCTGCTTCTCGTGCCCCATCTTCTCATCCCCACTAAATGTGATCCACAGTGGCTAGAACGGCAGCCATTCGATGCATTTTTCCCCAGCCCACTTGCTCTTTTTGGTCCTTTGACTCCAGCCACGTCTGTTTGCTTGCCTTGCCTTACACGTATTAGATACCTTCCCACCTCCTGCCCTTTGCCCAACCTGTCCCGCTTCCTGAAATGCCCTCCCTGCCTCATCTTGGAGTGGTTAGTTCCTTTGTCCCTTGAGATTTAGCTCAGATGCTGTCTCCTCCAGGCAGCTTTCCTTGACTCCTTCTCTGAACCCTCCCTGGACTCGTAGCACATCTTTGTGTAGCTGATGTGCTGATGTATGTATAGTTCTTGGCCCTGTCTGAGCAGCAGGTGGACCTTGCACCCAGGACTATATCTGTATGCTGAAGCATTTGACATCCTGAGATTGGGACACACAGTGCTCCCCGACAGCTTGCCCACTTATTTTCCCGTCTTGCTTTTTCTATTTGGAAGGCAGTGGGAGGAAAGCTGGGCAGAGTTGGGGTGGCCTGAGTGGTGGTGGACGGTGGGTGAGTGTTGATTGGTGTGCTGGTTTAAATCTGTTATGTACCCCAGAACAGAGCCATTGTGGGGGCAGACCCATTGGGTGGGAACTTTTGATTAGGTTGTTCCCAGGGAGATGTGACCCCACCCATTCAAGATGGGTCTTGATCTGCTTGCTGGAGTTCTTTAAGGGAAAGACATTTTGGAACGAGTTCAGAGAAGCTCAGAGACAGAAATGCCCCAGGGGAAGCTAAGAAAGAAGAGAAACGCCCAGAGACGTTTTGGAGAGAGCTAATACAGAGAGCGGAGAGGTGAAGGACACAGAGGGAGAGCAATGCCTGGAGATGCTGAGAGGAGACCTGCAGAAACCAGAGAGCTCAGAGGGGTGTCCCCAGAGAAGCAAGCAAAGACGCACAGAGCCCGGGAATAAGGGACTGGCAGACATTGCCACATGCCTTCCTATGTGACAGAGGCACCCTGGATGCCAGCAGCCTTTCTTCAGAGTTAAGGTGTCTTCCCCTTGATGCCTTAATTTGGACGTTTTCATGGCCTAAGAATTGTAAGTTGTAGCTTAATAAAAGCCAGTCCATTTCTGATATATTGTGTCCTTTAGCAAAC